>CM054131.1:36533162-36690662 GCA_028751855.1 Ambrosia trifida | reverse complement strand
TCCAGGGGGCAAGGATTTGTCTTTGGTAGGCTAGGTTTCGCTATTCAGAAAGGGGTGGCGGCGCAGCTTGTTGCACGTCTACCTTCTATTATGATGTAACTTTCGTATTTTGTTTTAAAATTTGAAATAAAAAATGACGTATTTAATAAAAAAATTTGGATATCTATATAAGGCATTCTCCGGATAATTCAAATCGAAGCAATTGGATGTCCAATTCGGGCCTATATGACATGACCGATCAATAGAAATACTCCAACACTCCACTATTCCATACATCACACTAGATAGATATCATATTCATGGAATACGATTCACTTTCAAGATGCCTTGGTGGTGAAATGATAGACACGCGAGACTCAAAATCTCTTCCGAATTTCGGATATCCGAAATTTTGGATCCGGATTTGGATCCCAATATTGACTATCCAAAATTCGGATATCCGAAATTCGGATTATCCGAATTTGAACACCCCTAGTGTATTCTAATCGACTGAAATTATCAACTTCTTCAATGCGATGCAGCATCACTGTCTGTTCAATTGCCTAATCCTGCTATCTTCATTCAATACTAAACCCTCATATATATTTGAAAGGTCTCTCCTTCCATTCTCTATATATAAACCAGGTAAACAAGATAAATGATTCTCATAGATTACACGATTTTGATTGTCTTTTTGCTTATTTGCTTCAATTGATTTTAGGGTTTAGTTTAATTGTGTGTATGTTATCAATCCAATCTGATTTGGGGTTTCTTTTATGTTGATTAATGTTACTGGTGTTTAGTAGGAGTTTAACATGTTTGGTGACTTGCTCGTGATTGAATTTTGCAGGAGCTTCAGATAATATGAGAAAGAAACTGGATACACTATTTATTGGAATGGAAGTGTTAAGGATCGTGTTAGTGTTAAGATCTACTGGTATTGATTTTTTTTGTTTTGTTTATTTTGTTGTGTTTATTGGATTGTTTTCATAATTTGTCATGTGTTTTGAGTTTATTTCCATAACTTGAGCATTAACATTGTGTATTGGGGCATTGTGTTGAGCGATAGTAGTCGGTAGACGTAGTATCTTAATTGAATTTAAGAAACAAAATATGAATTTTCTTTTATGTTTCTCGTTGTTTCCATCTGAACTTAGGGTTTGCTTATGGATTCCGTCAATCTGTTATTACCAGTTTATGGAAAATTTCTTTAATCCTCTTCCAAATCATGCATTAAATGTTATACATGGATATTATTTAATATTGTATGTGTTTGTTCTACTGTGTGTTTAGTTTACTGAATAGAGATTGTTTAGGATATTATGCTTAATAGACGTAAAATTTGTGTGGTAGGACCACATGAGTGGGAACAAGAGTTTCGATAGCAGTTATTATTCATGTAGCTAAACGAGGAAGATATCGATAGGAGTCATGGTTGATTCTTCTGCCAAACTGAAGAGTTCATATGCAACTCCGCAAAAGGTTGAGCCGAAGCAAGGAGTTGCGGAGCAGGGAACAAGTGAAAGAGGAAACAGTGGGCCAGTAACATTAAGAATGAGAGTCCAGGAATTACTTGAAACCATTTGTTCACCTAATAAGAAACAATCCGACTCTGAAACTTTTAAAATGGATGCAAATAGTTCGAATCCAAAGTCCACATCCAATGGAAATGATAGATTGCATACAAGAAAAACTAACCCTGGGGCTTTTGAAATGTGTGCAAATAATTCAAAGCCAAAGTCCACATCCAATGGAAATGATAGTTTGCATACAAGAAAAACTAACCCTGGGGCTTTTGAAATGGGTGCAAATAATTCAAAGCCAAAGTCCACATCCAATGGAAATGATAGTTTGCATACAAGAAAAACTAACCCTGGGGCTTTTGAAATGGGTGCAAATAATTCAAAGCCAAAGTCCACAACCAATGGAAATGATAGTTTGCGCACAAGAAAAAGTAACTATGGGACTTTTGAAATGGGCACGGATAATTCAAAGCCAAAGTCAACAGCCAACGGAAATGGTAGTCTGCAAACAAGAATGTCCACTCTGGAAGTGTGGATAAAACCAAGAGGCTGTTGACTTGATCTGTGATCGGAAAGCTAGAAACCTCAGGCTCAAAAGTCAACACCAAAAAAATAAAAAAACTCCATTATTTCAATCTAAACAAGCTGAGTTTGAGGAGAATGCACTCTCTTTTGTAGAGACTTGGTCAAAGAGACCCACCACATATGTTGATAGTGGTTTTAAAAGTTTTAAGAGAAAGGAAAGAGAAATATCTGGAACTAGAGTTCAAGTTATTGATGTGAAGAAAACAAAAGTTGCTGCTATAAATGTATCGTTGTTTGAGAGCTACACATGAGACAATCGGTCCCTCAACAAGCTCACGTGAAATGATATGGAAGCTGGCTGAAACAGGGATGAATGTGGCACGTTTAAATATGTCGCATGGAGATCATGCATCACATCAAAAAACTATTGATCTTGTCCATGGTTTTAACAAAAACTGGGGCGTGCACCTCGAGGCGCGCCTTCGTTGAGAAGCACTCAGCTTCAATGCTTGACAACTTGAGTATGTATATTTTAAAGTAGTAATAGTCCATGTAATTTACATCTACGTCCAAAGCTTCAAATGTCATTAGCCACTTCTTTTATTAGTAGTTGGCACTATGGGTGTTCTTCGGGTTTTGGGTTTAATCCGGTTGGGTTTCTTTTATTTCGGGTTAAGGTGGATGTTTCTCCAGTTAGTTTTAGGCTGCATTTTTTAATAGGAACTTGAGAATTTGTTTACTGTGCTCCTATATTGATATAACTAAAAAGTTAAGATCAGGATGGAAACAAGTTTATATGATGCACTTGTATGCATTTGTTTGGATCCTATTCATACTTCGAGACGATGATTTATACATTTGAAGTTTTTCTTTTAATCAAGTTTAATTTTGTTCATCCAAGTTTGAGTTAATATTGTTTTATTTTTCACTCTTTTACTCATGGTTAAGTTATTTTTTTTAGTCTACATATTCGAGTTTATACAGTTCTTGCATGTTAGTTTTTCCTTGTCAAGTTTAGAAAAAAAAAAAAAAACATTCTCGGTTTTCTAAATTCTGGAGGTATAAGTTATTTTTATAGTTTACGAATTCTATTTCAGTTTGCAGGACCGGGTATTCTTGACAGTTGAGGCAAGTGGAAGAGAATGGAAGACTGATTTAGAGATCTTATGGGTTGAATCAGACCTTCTATTGGTGTAATCTTTGCCATATAAATATACAGAATATGTCTCATATGTCTGTAATTGAAAATTTACGCCTGAGGCGTGCCTCATGGGGTTCAGATTGTTCATACGCCTCTAAGGTCTGAGGCGCTAAGAAAATGTGCGCCTGAGGTGCGCCTCATGTGGTAGGGTGTTTTTGATGTGTTTTATTTTAATGTTTTAGACTTATTGGGTCATTTATTTTATTTTTGATGTGTGTTTTTTTTTATTGGTCAATTTATTTTTGTAAGATATATAATTTTTTTTATATATATTTTTATTTCGCCTCTGGCTTACGCCTCGGTTCGCTTCGAGGCTTACGCCTCGTGAGGCGAAGGGAAAACGCCTCGAGGCTCATTTCCGTTCTTTTAAACTTTGATCTTGTCAAAGAATACAATGCCCAAATGGATTAATACCAATATCATTATTGCCTATTGATTAATCAGGAAGACATCATTAGAAGGTGACAAAATTTGCAGAAACCAGTTATAGTGGCAACAAACATGCTAGAAAGCATATGATTGATCACCCAACCCCAACAAGAGCTGAAGTTTCTGACATCGCAATAGCCGTACGACAAGGTGCTGATGCTATCATGCTTTCCGGAGAAACTGCCCAGTGCCCATGGCTAGTAAGTATTATTATTACTGTTAGTGTTGTTATTAATTATTCTATTAAACCCTTCTACATTCAATTATTAGCATGAACTATTATGTACATGTTAATATTTAAAGGTTTCCACTGAAAGCGGTGAAAGTAATGCACACCGTGGCATTGAGGACCGAATCAAGATCAATCAATATGGTTCCTCTTGCTCTTAAAGCTGCTAAACAAGTGTGTGTGATAATCAAGGATATTTCTACGAGGTTGTAAGTTTGACACACCATTGGGGTTATCTTTTATCTCCATACGGATCAATCATCATCATCATACTCAGTTAATCCCACCTACAGCAAAGCTAAGGTAGGGTCTGAGGAGGGTAAGATGTAGACAGCCTTACCTCTACCCCTAAGAATAGAGAGGCTGCTTCCAGTAAGACCACCGGCTCGATGTGGTTTCGTATCAAGCCTTGGACATACGACACAAAACACCTAGCAATCGGGACAAACCCGATCGGTGCATGTACCCCTTTGTCTTTTGGCTATCAACGCCACCATATGATGCATGATTAACCGTCCGTCGTTTTTAACGTTATTTTCACGAAATTAGTAAAATAACATTAAAACTAGTGCAACTTTACTTTTGCCCCCTGAGGACCACACATATATACATTATATGTGCATATCGTAAGTGGGGCGTTCCATACGGATCAAGCAATCAAGCTAAAAGATTTAACAAAAAAAGAAACACGTTAACCAGGTATAATGGGTTGAAAGTCATCCATAATCTATATAAATGTTACAAAAACCACTTAAATTTTTTTAAGTAAACATTACATTATTCTTATAATTATGTATTTTTTAAATCATATTTAACACATTAATTCAGTGTCATTGTAATGGTGGGTCTTGAGGAAAATAATATCTGGAAACCCACCTAACAACTACTTATAATGTTGGGTCTTTTAAACTCATGATCTCAATATAACATACTTAGATGATTTTACATTTTAAAAAGGCAATTGCTTTTTTCTTATATTGGGAAACTTAAATTTCTTCCGCTTTAATGCTTAAACAATGAAGTTTATTTATGCTTTCATTATATCTATGATTCGTTGTGCTTTGAAGGTGTACTTATGACTTTACCATTTTTACAGGTCTTGATGCCTCAGTTGCAGAAGTAACTAATATTATTTACGCTGTGCAAGTCGCAAGGGGCAAGGCAGACGATGTATTTTTTGAGGAATACATCTTCACTTTTCTTGATGATTCGGTTTCTAAATACTCATATTTAAATATTGTTGATGATAATTTCGGCTTGTTTCCCCTCTAATGGGTCAAATGGCCATAATAATAACAAGAAAATTAGAAAGGAAACATGTCTCAAAATTCGCCCAAGTGTATTTTAAGCGCATACAAGCATCCAACCTTACAAGTATTTAGTTTTGTATCATATTTAACACACTAATTAATTACCATACTATTAAAGAGGGATACGTTTGAACATTTCTTTTTAACATATGACTTCATTTCTTCATTGGCGGTTGTGGTTTACCTTTTCTTGACACAGATTGTGTTTTTATTTGCATGCCATGTATTTATTTTGGGTTGTTAAATCTTCTCTTTTGTAGCTTTATTACTCTTTTTTTCATCTCAAATTGCTCTCCAACATTACCCGCGGCAACGCGCGGGCATCCTTACTAGTATACATTATAAAGGAGGAGTGATGTACCATATTGGAATTTTGACATGAGTACAAATTTTAAAGCAACAAGTATAAGAGAATAAAACTTATTTCATAAGGGTATTATAGGGATATTGGGGACAATTAAGACACTTAGAGGGTTAGTAGAGTAATTTTATCTTTTGTTTTTAGTTAAAAGCTAAAATATCATTCCTATAGTACCCCTAACTCCCTCTACCTTCCTTCTTAGGCCATATGAAGAGCTCTTCTAATCAATTATTCATTGATTGTGTTTTATTTATATTAATCATTCATAACAAATTTTATTCCATTCCATGGAGAAACTTCCATTGATAGTATGGAGAGTTTTATCTTCATATTATCCAAGGGTACTCTCTCTCACACACACACTCTCTGTATTGTTTCTTCTCATCATTCCGTTACTCGTATTGCGTAATTTAGGGTATAAAGTTTCATTATCTTGTTTACTGTTTTTCAAATTATTATTATAGCTTGTTGAATCTCTCTATACGTGATAATCAGATTCTAGATATGTGTGTTAATTAGAGTTGCTTTGATTCGCTGGCACATTTTAGCTATTTTTGGAGCCTTTCTAAATTTTAACAACTAAAAATACTTTGATTCAACTAGCTTGTAATTTCATCCTTTGTGAATTCTTTATTGGTTTTATCAGCTATATGCACTACGTCTCAACTTATAAAGTCTGAAATCCAGAACTTAATAACACCAAAAGCTGAAATACATACAGTGCATTTTTCTATATAGTTTATGATTTATTAACACATATTTGTTTTGCTTTATGTTTAGTATGAAGAAAAAATTGAAATGGAAGGCAATTCCTTTTCATTCTATATAATAAACTTGAGTTAATAGCCAAAATCGTCCCTGAGGTTTGGTGGTTTTTGCCACTTCTGCCCAAAAATGAAACGTGCTACAACTGGGTCCGTAGGCTTTTGTTTTTTTGCCAATTTCGTCCCTGACAGCAAACTCAGTTAATTTTAGACGTTAAGTCTAGGGGTAATTTTGTCTTTTTGGGTTCCACACTTTCAAAACCCCTTTAAATCAGACGAGTCATCTTCTTTATAACCCCATGAACCCTAATCGAACTCCAGCCATAAAACCCTAACAATCAGCCCTAAATCGACCTCCAATCCACAACCCGTTTCAAACATGCTTTGCCCATGTGGATCAACAACCCGGATTCGCACATCGTGGACCGTGCAAAACCCAGGTAGACGATTTTATTGCTGCAATAACCAGGTTTGTGCAATTCAACTCTTTATAATTTGGGGAAAACAATGCAAGACTCTAAATTTATGTCAATTGATAGGTTAGAAGATGTGGATTTGTTGCTTGGGCTGAAGGACCAATGTGTGAAAGAGCTCTTGATGCCATTCGTCAACTGTTGAGCTCTTTGAACAGACAGGAAGAAAATGCAAGGTTATTGGCTAACAAAAACTTGATGCTTGAAGATTATGCAAGAAAAATGACCAAGGAGAACAAGAGGCTCAAAACAATGTTGTTCCTAAGTTGGCTAATTTTCATCCTGTATTATGTATTACACTGAACATGATGTGTAACCTAGTAGTCTAGAATGAAATGTAATGTTTAAGTTAGGGATGATCTAATTATGTATGTTTTGGATGATCTAATTATGAAATGTAATGCAATGTTTATGTTTGGGATGATCTAAGGAGAACAGAAACAAATTGACCCATTAAGGCCATTAAGGCATACAACATACAAATATCAAATTGACCCATTAAGGCATACAAACAAACATGCACATAACACTAAGTTCCATTAACCAAAAGAAGGTCTGAACATTGTTCATAGTTAACAACCAAAAGTAGACACTGACCCATAACATGAAACATATAAATTCCATGGGCATGTTGGTATTGGTGTTTGTTTTTTAGGTTTAGGGTTGGTGGAATTTACAGAAGTACCCTCACCATCATTACTGCCCCCACCCACTTGTTGAGATTCCACACATTTGGCATCTTTGGATACACATGCTTTTTGGGCCCCACCACTACCTTTATTCTTCTCTTGATTCTCACACCTACCACCATCACCAGTTAACTTGTCATATTGACCTCCTTCAGAATTATCCATATTCACATTGCCACCCAAACATATTACACGAATTCTCACTTTGTCATTTTTGGTCATATACAATTGCCTCCTTGTATGAATTGCATGATCTTTTATCAGCTCCTTTACTTTTTCCTTAGAATTGAAAGTTTGGCTAACATAAAATGGGCAGTCATCAGTTGTTTTAGTCTTTCTCATCCTTTTCCTAACTCTCCTAGCAGCTCTTTGCAATTTGGTATCATTCTCTTCATCACTAAGACTGTCAAAGTTTTCAAAATCAACCTCCTCACCATCAATTCCACCACCTAGATCTTGATCATTATCTGTCTCTTTATCACTGATGTCAAAATCAACAGCAGCTCTAAACTCAGCCATGTCTACATCAGGCTCATTCACTAGGTTATCTTCATCTACAATGTAATCAGAATCATTTTCATCTTCACTACCACTAGCACTACCCTTTTTAGCCTTATCTTTGCCTGCATTAGCACTACCCTTTTTAGCCTTATGTTTCCTTTTTTTACCCTCATCAGTTACTTCATCACTACCCTCATCACTCTCACTACCCTCAAAACTTGGCTCATACCCTACATCTTCACTATCACTCCCACTTCCACTTCCCTCACCATTGCCAATACCCTCACCATCCTCCTCACTTTCAGAATCTACATTTACCATTTCAGGTTTTGTTACAGGTTTTGTTGGAGTCTGACTTTTCTGACTTTGTCTAACATGTTGAACATATATTTGAATCACTTTATTACTTTCAACATACTTTAGCAACCTAAGAACATCACTGTCACATGTCAATGGTCTTAAACCTAAAAGTAGGTCTTCTCCAGGAATCCTAAAATGGTAAACTATTTCATCTTCCTCACAATAACCTAATGTCACCATCATATCGTGCAAAATAATCAGAGAAAATAGGTCAGAGTTAACCTTGTCAACATAGTCAACAGTACCCCCCTGGTATGTTAGGTATTCTTCTATGAAATCACTGAAGTCGCCTTTATGGTGTATTTCCAAAGTGAAACGATCATGGTTCTTACCTGCATTTTGTCAAGCACACTGATTATTATTAACCCTAATAACATAAATCATCAATTTTTTTAAAAGAAATTACACGAACATACCATATTCAGATACAGGATCGAAGTTGGAATCTTTAGGTCGTACACACCACATCTCATTCATCGTTGCAGTTCAAGATGATTTGGAAGTGTTTTTTTGGATTAGGGTTAAACCTCAGGGACGATTATGAAGGGATATGAAGAGGTTTGTGATGAAATCGTCTGATCTAAGGGTATTTAAAAGGGGGCAAGCAAAAAGACAGAAATGCCCCTTCACTTAACGTCTAAAATTAACTGGGTTAGTTTTAAGGACGAAATTGGCAAAAAAACAAAAGCCTACGGACCCAGTTGTAGCACGTTTCATTTTTGGACAGAAGTGGCAAAAACCACCAAACCTCAGGGACGATTTTGGCTATTAACTCAATAAACTTTTATAAGAACTCAAGTCAGTTATATCCTTAAGTGTTAAAGTGGAAACAAGAACTTCTAATTAAAAACCAAACACTTGTGCCGCCAAATGTTATACTAGAGTTAATTGCATAATCTCAAAACAATAGTCATTAAGTCATTTGCTTATTCTTTTTTGCTAATAAAATTAATCTATGCATATAAGCATGTTTAGTTGTTTACACAAGAAAAAAAACATGCAAGTTAAAATTTAACTCCATGCCTATTAAAACTTTTTAGCTTATTCTTGTTAGTGTTTTGGTCAAAAATTACCTAGTAGAAATAATTTTGTATTTCAAATTAGTAAAAGTAAGGTAGAGTGCTAAATGTGTGAAATATATTAAAAACTCAGTTGTATTCTAAAAATGATGTATCAGGATGCTAAAGAAGTTAATAAGTGACAACTATGCTCGGGATGGCTTAGGTTTGCTTCGGGATGGACAATTATATCCTCGGGATGGAACTGTTTATAATGAACAAAAAAAGCAATAAAACACAAAGAACAACACTCGATCTACGAGGAAAGCCCTTGATCAGTTGTAGATCACCGGCATAAAATCTCGGGAGGAGACTAGGCCCCTGCCTTGTTTGTTAATATTAATTTGGTAAAAAGATACAACTTTGGATGATCAAATGGACGAGTGTACTAAGTTTACAATGATTGTGAGAGTGTTTTTGATCAACTAAGTGTATGTGTCTAGCTATAGTGTGTGTAATGTGTATGTCCGTCCACGAGATAATAATAATAAGTATAATAACAATAATAAATAATAATAATAATAACAATAACAACAACAGCAGCAACAGCAACAACAACAACAATAATAATGATAAGAACAATAATAATAATACTTCGCTCCCGGATTCCCGAACTCTGGACCACCAATGGTGGACCACCACGCATAGAGCACATCATCAGAAACACGAGTGACACACTGACACCTCTAGTGTAGATGTCACACCCTCAAATTTCCACTGCAGGGTTTATACCACGAGGCGCGTGACAAACCAGGATCCCATAGCCATAAGTCACATGAACGACTCTAAATGCCCAAACCATTTAGTTCGTTATTGTAAAATCAAGTTTAAAAGTTTTAACCAAACCAATTAAGTAATAACGGAAGCGAAATAGTAAAACAGTTAAGTTAAAGTATGCGCAAAACATTGCGCCCAAAACCATAAGTAAATAGTTAAATTTTCAAAAGTAGTTTAAGTGTTCATAATCCCATGACACTACATGATGCATGCCCTACACGTGCTCCATACCTAATTACCTGCAAAAGCATGCTAACGTGTATCAACATAAAGTCGGTGAGTTCACAGTTTGGATAACAAGTATAAAGAAATCGAAATCGTAGGTCTCCAAGACCCAAATGTTCAAGTGTCATCAGTTTAAGCGTGTCAGGGGTAGCTAACCCACTCATTGCAACTAAACAGGTGATTATTGGGAACCTTCAGAAATGTGTTAACATACATTAAACTGCCTTAGGAACTAGTGTCTATCAACACTAGCATAACAGATATGGTCAGAAGCACAAACATGAGGTTGTTGCACAACCTAATAGCACTATCAACTAATACCCCGTTCGCCTCCAGCGATTAACCCAATAATATGTAAGGACTTTCAGTGATAGAGTGTTTAGTTCACAAAGGACCGAAAAAGTTTTAAACTGATTAAAGCGCAATCCACACAAGGATTCGTATCGAACTCTCCCAAAGAGTCATTGTCTGAGTAGTCCCAAACCGGACTAGAAAACGTTTACCAAAGTTGTCTCAACCTGAGACGCATGCTTTTGAGAAAAAGTAGTGAAACTCACCTTAGTATGCAAGCAAGTAAATCCAAACTTCCAAAGTAGGGTGTGCTACCGACTCCCTATTATATGTGTCACTAAGTGAGTATATGTGTAATACCATTACACCATATAACCCGTTTGTCCAAGACGTTTAAATGTTCAAAACCGTGTAAGTGACACCTAGTGATTCTACATGCATAAGTAAACCCTACGGACCCGTTGGTGAATATGTTGGTTATCATCAGTTTTAAGCTTCATATGCATCTCATATAAGTGCCCATTCAAGTTTATGTCAATTACATACCATATAAGACTCCAAATAGTCACATAAACACACAATACACAATCTGCGTTTTTAGGACAGATTATGCGCCATGAAAACTAATTTATTAAAAATACTTATCCAGTGAGTTAGACTCCCAAAATTTTATTAAATAATCTAGGGGGTCTACTGCACAATTCCATATTTTTAGTTTATGATAAAACCTTGTAAAAAATTATGAAAAATCACGCAAGACAGCTACGTTCAGAAAATACACACAACAGATCAGTTTAGTAGAAAAATTCCCAAAAATTGTGTATTCATCCAAACGGGATGAATTTACTTAGAAAAGCCACTTTATTCCAATGTTAACCTACTGTCAAATTTTCATAACTTAATTCCTTGTAAAACTCGAGTTATGATTGTCTAAAGTTGACTCAGTTTGTTAATCCGAAAATCTGATATGACCTTTAATCAAAGAAAATTCCAAAAACTATTCAAACGACGTCCAAATCAGACGATTTTACCCATTATGAAAAGCTAAGACCATTTATAATACAACCATACAAATAAATCATCCAAACGAACATGTTAAGTCACGTAACAGACCCTACAAGTCGACCCAAACATTCTGTCCAGATTTTATTCATGCGTAAACTCTTATTTAAACTACTCACGTATGTATATAATCGATCAACGATAATCAAAAACCATCATAAAACATTCATATGACCTAACATGAACAGAACCTATCATAACACATGCAAAACCATAAACCCTAAAGATCTAAACATCATAAACATGCGCAACATGCAACCTATCAATTACTAATCGCATAAGATTATGTTTAACCCATTCAATCTTTATAAACCTCAAGTTTTAATCTTTATGAAAACGTTTCAGACCCGAACAAACTTAGTTATAAGGTTTTAACAAAATATTAAGGAAGATTAAAACACAAGAGATTGAAGATTATACCGCGAGCCTTTCAAAACAATCAACCGAATGCTCTCCAAACTTCCTGATCGATGTTCTTGAGCCTTAGCAGGTGTTAGGGGTTGATATTTTCGTAATAGGGCAGTAGGGGGCGATTAGGGTTGAGTTTAGGGGTTGTATGAGGCTTAAGAGTGTTTAAATATTGGTTTAAGTCGGTTAGGGTTCGACAGACCCCCGCGAGCGGCCGCGCGGAGGCTGTGAGCGGCCGCTCACAGCTCCCCGGCTCGCTCCGGGTGCCCTGCTTCGTTGTATTGCCTGTTTCCTTCAATGTTTTCGCTATTTTGGGCCATAACAAGTGTAACCCCATGTGTTAAGATCCCAACCATCCTAATGGTCCACCTATTATGATTTTTATTAACGTATTCGGTTTAAGTTCACGTAATCACATACAGTTTGCACATAGTTTCACAAAGTTTCATAGACGCACATAATTGCAATCAATCTCAATCAATTAATTCACAATTATTTAATTTCATTGTTCACCAACGTCCGAGGTTCACTATTCATGTATACAGTCTGGTAATTCCCCGAATTACCACTTCATGCAGTTATTAACCTATAACTGTGCGACGTGTGTCATATCTAGCTAACCCTAGTTAGGTAGAATGCAAGGAATGTAACTAGAGTGTAGTTAAAGTAAGAACCTGAAATTGCGGGGTATCACAGTAGACATCCTGAGCATTATCATTAACATTTAGAATAAGAACAAGAACAAAAATAATAAGAATAACAATAAATAATAATAATACATCGGCAAGCTGCTCCTCAGTGTACCACCGGGTCTGCGTTGCCCACTGATCCAGAGAATACTCATACTCAACGCCAAGGATGGAAAACTGGACCTCCGGCGGTGGGGTGCGCGATGGTCCGGTGCGCGGCTGATCGTCACCATCCTTTCGTGGCCGAAAGCAAAAGGTGGATAGAAACTCTATCACCAACGGCCGATGGGACGGCGCGCTGCAGTCGCCAAGCAACCTGTCCAATGGGCTACCTTCCGGGATCCACTGTCGTGCAATCTCCTCTGCACCCCCTGGTGGTGCGAAGCGCGTCCCAACTAATCCCCCTCGGCTTATCAATCTTCTTTTTCCTCAACCTCTGAAACCTTGGATTCGCATAATCGTATTGCAAAGATCCCAGCCCGCCAGGTCCCCCCTGCCATGGGGCTAGGCCCCCTTAGGACCACGGGCTCGTCCTACTCCAGCTCCTCCTTCTCATTCACGTACTCCTCCTCGTCAAAAATATTCATAACTGCAAAAGCAAAGAATTTATAGTTAGGGCGTTTCTTAAATATAGTTAGGATCCATAATATAGTTAGGCGATTCAAAAGAAACGCCAAAACTATATTAGTTGAGACGTTTCAAAAGAATCGCCTAAATAATATAGTTTAGGCGTTTCTTTTGAGACGCCAAAACTATATTAGTTTAGGCGTTTCGAAAAAAACGCCAAAACTATATAGTTTAGGCGTTTCAAAAGAAACGCCTAAACAACACCTAATTATCACATTCAACCATTATCAACACTAATACTAATCCGCCAACATCACATAAAAGAAAAAAAAACACATTATTTCTTACACTATATACCCTTGTTTTACTTTCCAAACAAACCTTATTTCTACCCTACCCATCACTCTGTTTCAAATCAATAAACCTATAGGCTACAAAACTGAATACAAACCTAAATCAACCTAAAACCGATCCTGCCAAATGTACAATGATATCAATACATATTACCACCAAACAGTTAAATTCAAACACCACTTTATGCTTGTCAAAATTGAAATTGTGCCAACAAAACCAGAAAAAAAAAACAAAAAAAACTAACAATTAACAATCATTAACACAACAAATTAACAACAATTAACAGAAAAAAATTAAACTAAAAAAAATAAGCTGAAAAAAAAATAAAGTGAAAAAAAACTAACCTGTGGTGGATGGTGATGTTGAAGGTGTTGTTGATGACGATGGTAGTGGTGGATGGTGATGTTGTTGACGGTGGTGGTTGGTGGTGGTGTTGACAGTGGGGATTGAAAGGGGGTAGGGTTTTGGTGGTCGAAGATGGTGAAAGGTTGTGGTGGAAGATGGTGGTTGTGGTTGAAGGTGGTGGCTCGAAGGTGGTGGTGGGAGAAGGGTTTGGGATTGATTTGGGGGAAACTGGCAACGAAACCAGTTTTAAACGTTTTAAACTTTTTACCTACGGCCCGTAGAGACCTCCACGGCCCGTAGGTAAAAAAATAAAAAAAAACGGTTGGGATGAGGTTCGATCATGGGCCTATCATATCGCACACACACACATAAGTCTTATTGCAAATATGGGGACCGTCTGGGCTACTAGTTCGCTGGTTTCATTATTAGAAATAATATATATAACATATAACTGCAAAACCCCATTTTTTTAAAAAAATACTTTCCTACGGGTCGTAGAGAGCTAGCTATACGGCCCGTAGGAAAACAATTTTTTAAAAAATTTTTGAAGTTGTTTTATAGAAATTACAGTTTTTTAGAAAAAAAAAGTTTTTTTCGTCTACGGGCCGTAGATACCAGGGTCTCTACGACCCATAGATGGCCTCTACGACCAACTTTCAAACCTCTACGGGCCGTAGAGGCCTTTACGACCCGTAGAAAGTTTCCTTCTACGGCCCATATAGCCCTAAACGGGCCCGTAGAGGTTTTTTTTTTTTTTTTTTTTTTTTTTTGTATTTTGTTAGTTTTAATTATGTTTTATAAGTTTTTTTATAAAAAACCTTTTTCATTTCTTATTGTATAGGTAAAATAATATAAACAAAAAAAAATCTACTTAATAAATCATTATACATTATAAAAACAAAGTTACACCGGACTATCAGAAGAATCAAAACTACGAGGACTACCAGTTAGGTCAAACCACTCTGGACGTATTCGAGATAGCCTACGTCCCTGATCTAGACGATCTCTGTATAGCGCCAACCATGGGTTGTGATCTGCATCTACCCAAGTCGACCATGCTCCACTCGGATGTGGCATTGGAGTGTCGTCTGCTAGCTAAAGCATGATGTAGTGGTTGGTGTTCACGTGGGCTATCGATATGATACGATGTTCTGGTACGTTATCAGGATGAGTGAGCAAAGGGAAGAAAGTGCTCGCTCCATCAGCAGCGAAGACTTGAAGAACCACACCAAATGCCTGAGAAATCAGAAATCCAGTCAAAGACAGTTCCATCCATTTTGATTCGGGTGCATTCCCCACTCCCTGCCAATCTAAGGACGGGTATTTGTGGCCGAACGAGTTATCAGCGAATGTGTTGAAAACCCTCAACCAATCCTGATGGTTTCCCCCCATCATTTCTGCTAAAAGAAGTTGGCGAATCCAAGCCCAGTGTTCCTCGTTCCAATCTAAAGATACAGCTATCGATCGGAACCCACAGTTACTGTCCGGCTGAACATCTTGAATGTACGTGATAAACTGTCGATAAAGGGGATGAATCGAATGCTTAAATTCTCTGATAAAAAATTTATACCTGTCACCGCCAAACATTGGGAAATCATGATTAGGGGATGTGTACGTACGTATGTATGTATGTATGTATGTATGTATGTATGTATGTATGTATGTATGTATGTATGTATGTATGTATGTATGTATGTATGAAATGTTTATCACATACTATCATTATATCTTTACCCGGATCTGATGGCATGTTTCTTCTAATAGGCTCCTCCTCTTACAATGGATAACAATAAATAATTAAATAATAATAATAATGATAATCAAAGATATTATAAAAAAATTGGGCAGAGTTTCCCCTGTTTTCGTTCAAACCAGACAACACAAGTTGTCTACAAGTTTCCCAAATAATAATAATTAGTTTTATACCCGCCGCGCGTTGCCGCGGCGGGGCCAAGGGGTTACTGCATCATACATAGCCGTTGCACGTTGCAGCGGCAGCATATGACGGGTCAAAATGTATCATCACCATCGTCTCATCGCGACGGCTGGGAACTCCACCTTCGGTCTCACTCTCCGCTTCTGGAGTCATAATCACCTCCCTTATGCTAGGCACTATACTGCAGTAGCTGCACATTCAAACAACAGCCACCCGTATTTTTATCATACATACAGCATGTGTCTTGTTGTATAAAGTATACCTAAATTGTATGAATTATACCTAAATTATATGACAAACATATTTGCAGATCAATGACAAATTTACACACCAAAATGACAACGAATTATACCTAATACCTAAATCATATTATAAGTAACAAAGCAACAAATCATATAAAGTTAAACTTTATCATGGAAGCAACAAATATGCGTGCAAGCAGGTCAAATATAACTACAGGTAGCCATATTACCTGATATGATGTTTTTAGAAGGCACAATAAAAACCAAAACAGCAGCACCGCCGTCACAACCACCACCTAGGGTTTCGAAATCGAACCCGACAACAGTGCGCAAAGGTTTTTACGGTTTCCATAATCAGATTCCAGTGGTTGTCACCTAGGGTTTCGAAATCCAACCCGGCAAAACCACCGTTATCACCAACGACACCGACGACGGCTGAAGAGCAGTAACAATGGCGTCGGTCTTCTCAAAACGAAGACACAGACATGAAGAGGAGGGGGACGGAGGTCATCGTGCAGAGACAGAAGAGATGGCACGGTTATGGTAGGAAGAGAAAGAAAGTATATATACGGAAAGGCTAGTGGTTTAACGACCTGTACGGAGCTTTAGAAACCACCGTCATCGGTAAGCAATACGTGACGGAGGACATGGTCGGCACCTATAGCCGGCAGAGAGACAAAAGAGGTGGAACAGAGGAGAAAGGAGATATATATGAGCCTGCTGCTTCAACGACTTGTACGACGCTTTAACAAATTGTGTCCTCCTACAATGCATAACAATAAATAATTAAATAATAATAATAATAATAATAATAATAATAATAGTAATAATAATAATAATAATCAACGATTTTATAAAAAAATTGGGCAGAGTTTCCCCTGTTTTCGTTCAAACCAGATAACACAAGTTGTCTACAAGTTTCCCAAATAATAATAATAATAATTATAATAATAATAATAATAATAATAATAATAATAATAATAATAATAATAACAATAATAATAATAATAATAATAATACTAACATCTTCTTTCGCATCCTCCTCCTGTTTTTTTTCTGTGATTTTGTAGTTGGGTGCCCACGAGTATTCTTTTGTACCTCAGGAGGTTGAGTGTCAGTCATACTTGGATTTACTACGGACTTTATTTTTGACAACATATTTCTTTGAACGCGTGGTGATTGAGACAGTAGTGTCTCTCTAACTATTTCCCACTCACTCGCAAGGTCATGTTCCCCCCCTACTACTTCCGGTTCGTAATTCAGTCATGTCCAGAAGACGTCTACTTCGGACAATTGTATTTTTATTCATGTATTCAATAATAATAATAATAATAATAATAATAATAATAATAATAATAATAATAATAATTAATAAAGTAATGATATTACCTTTATTTATATACGAATCTAATCGACATGCACACGGTAACCCACAACTCGTGAAAAGCTGGTGACCACAACTCCTTTTTTGTTTCCTCAACTTCTCTATATTTTTTTTCTCAGTTATCAACAACTCGATCGCTACATGGAAAACTTTACCGAGTAGGTCCTCAAAAATCAGTATGTCATGGTGCATCTTTTTCACCGATAGACTCTCTTCAAACGAGTGGTTTATTACCCTCTCTTGTGACGTTACCACATCGGCTGTAATCATCACAAGTTCGTGGAGCGAGTTGTTAGGCCCCTTAATGTGCATCTTAAACCTTGAATGCTGGCCCTCAACTCTGTTGGTCGTATACTGACCAAAGTTGTACTTTGTGTCTGTCCATGCAGAAACAAACCTTTCTTTGTAGTCACGGAGCCAGACCTGGTCTATATATTCAAAAACATATGTAAAAAATAGAACAAAGATATTTGTTAATGTGTGTATGCGTTTTAAACTAAATTAATATAATATGTACCAGATCATTCGTCCTGACATAGTCGGTTGTAGAATCGGTCTAACCAGTGCCGGTAAAATTCCGGAGATGAAGATCTACATAGTCGCTTAAAAGATTTCACAAATATTTTTCAATCTGCATCTCCAAATGCTTGTCTGCAGTGCTTTAATATATTTCATTGAATGTGATACCTGAATGCATAATAATAATAATAATAATAATAATAATAATAATAATAATAATAATAATAATAATAATAATAATAATAATAATAATAATATAAATAATAATATGTATTACCTGCATAACAACTTCGAAGCTGCTGGAAATACAATGTCGCATGCATTCATCAAGGCTTTCTCACAATCAATTATTATAGCACGGGGCTCCGTACTATCTTCTAGCAACTCTTTAAGCCTTTGTAGCACCCATAGGTAGTTATCTTTTTTTTTTTTTCACGAGAGATGAATGCATAGGCGACACAAAACGCCTTGGATGTTGATGTCATACCCACAACTTGAACAAATGAAAGTTTATGCTCGTTCGTTTAGTAGGTCGCATCAATCATCAGCACACACGGGAACGCGCACCATAATGTGTGCGAGGTGGGATGGACAAACAAAATATCCTCGATCGCATTTGTCGAGGCATTCTTCCGGGTGAAGTAAACAATTTTTTTTCCCACCAATGTGCCTTCGAGTACCTGCATAGCAATAATAATAATTAAAAAATAATAATAAAGTAGCAGTAGTAGTAGTAATAATAATAATAATACCTGCATTTGAGTCCTACCGACGTATAACAAATGCTTAACCTTGTATTGTGTTATGTATGTCTCTTAAGATGCAGGGACCATCGGGGTTTTGTTTTCTAACGGCCGAATGTATGTCTACTGGCGTAAAATTTTGAAAATAAAGTGTATCCACCAATTTTAACTCGCCCGGACCCAGCCTCCTAGCATACGCGTGACCCTCGATGTGTTGGAAAGGTTTGTCATTATGTGTTTGGTTCTGGACCTCCAAAATATAACCATCGTAGCTGGATTTGTATCTCCCTATTAGTTCAAACGGGCAATTACATTTTTCACTGCCCGTCTTTCGAACTGTGGCTACACTACGATGTTAGCCACTACGGTCACATCGTATCCATGTCGTCGTTACCCTCCTATTCGGCCCCCTGCCTTCCGAAACAGTACGTCCGTATACGGTAATATAACCATTATTTTTGGCCCTTTCATAAACCCAGTCTGTCAGGTCTCTAAGAGACCCGAATACCTGCAAAATTTATATACGAGTTCAAATAACTACTAATATAAACGACTTCAAATCTCACAAACCCTACGAGTTCAAATAACAACTAATATATACGAGTTCAAATCTCACAAACCCAAAAACAAATTTATGTACGGGCCTAAATATACGAGTCTAAATATGTACACTACTAAATATACACGGGTCAATATTATAAACAAGTGTAAATACATAAACACACCTTACTTGTTACAAACGAAACATCCGGGACAGGTTCGTCGCCACCGTTATCACCTCCCTCGTGCGATTCCTTGAAGCTGCCATGACCCTCCTCGTGCGAATGATAAGTCCCGTATTCGTACTGTGGATGACTTGGCGGCACGTCAAATGACTCCGGTTCTTCTACGTACTCCTGGTTCAAATCGGGCAACAGGTTCAAATCGGGTAGCGCCTTCCCGTCACCACAGTGAACAACGGATCTAACCTCCTCCTCACCACGTTCCACCACGGGTCCGAAAAGGCTTTCCGAGACGTGAGATATGCTAAACGAATGCTCCCATTCATCTGAAACATTGCTGAAGTGGCCCAAAGACATCGCGGTAGCTTGGAATCGATCGGATTTTTCGTTCTCCGTTTTTTTTTTTTTTGAATTTTTTCGTCGACTGAGGAAAGAAGACAAGGAAGAAGAATATATCTGGTACGGTCCGTAGAGGGTTTAATGCTCCCACCAAACCCTGTTTTCTACAAGCCGTAGAGGCCTCTACGGCCCGTAGAGGGTTTAATGCTCCCAACAACCCTGTTTTCTACGGGCCGTAGAGGCCTCCACGACCCGTAGAAGGATTGCTTTTTCAGACTGACACACTGCAAGTCAGTCTGTTCATTGATTGTCCTAGTACTTCATATTGCCTATGGGTCGTGGAGATCTCTACGGGCCGTCTAGGGTTTAAATGCACTCCACCAACCCACCTTTGCGGGCCGTAGAGGGCTCTACTGCCCATAGAGGCAACCCTCATTTAATGCACTGACACCCTCTACGGGTCGTAGAGGTCTCTACGGGCCGTAGAGGGTTGTGCAAACCTAATTTTTGTTCTTGTGTAAATAGCATACCTCATACCTAACAACTGGGATCAGAGCTTTGGCTCGTTACACACGATTAGCAAAGAGGAGTTGATTCGATCTACGGTTGTGGCCGACATCTCTAGCCGCCGGGTCCAGTGATCGATCTCGAAAATTAAGGTCAGCCGTTTCCTGATTTGTTTGTTCGATGGAGTAAGAAAAGAAAACGGGGTTCGTTTTTTTCTTCGTTGAACACGTGCGCCAATAGAGGACAAAAAGAAACAACTAATTGTTTTGTCATTGTGGTTGTTGCGTGGCTTTATACAAAAAAAAAAGGAAAAGAAAAGAAAAGAAAACAGAAAGCATTAGCTTTGTTTTTGTATCTTTTGGAGTTTTTTTTGTCAACGCACACACACAAGCACATTAGGGTTTGAAGATCAGTTTTCTTTACCAGTTAGACCAACAGTGTTTTTGGGTACCGTTTCATTGCTGAAAGATCAGAGAAACATAACTACAGACCAGTGATTAGGTGCTATTTGTTTCAGTTTGATTTTTTTATTCGATTTCGGATTCGTCTAGTCGTGTTTTTGTTATCATGGCAGAAGACGGGAAAGTGCAAATCGACAAGTTTAACGGTACGGATTTTAGTTGGTGGAAAATGCAGATTGAGGCATTATTGGTTCAGAAAGATCTAGATATTAAGTTATTAGGGGATAGACCAGAGAAGATGGAACCAGCAGTTTGGGAATCTAAAGACAGGAACGCCAGGGCAGCTATTACGTTGGCATTGTCAAAGAATGTGGCAATTAACATCATGAAGGAAACCACAGCAAGAGGTATGATGTTAGCCCTATCTAACATGTACAAAAAGCCTTCGGCAGCTAACAAGGTTTTTTTGATTCGAGAGCCGGTAAATACAAGGATAAGAGAAGGCAGTTCAGTTACAGAGCACATCAACAAGTTGAATTTGATTTTAGCCAGACTTGTGTCAGTGGACATTAAATTCAAAGATGAAGTTTAGGCTTTACTACTGTTATCATCATTTCCAGATAGCTGGTCAGGGACTGTTACAACAATTACTAGTTCTACCAGCAAGTTCACTTTTGATGGGATTCAGGATCTTATTCTAGGTGAAGATGTCAGACGAAGAAATTCAGGTGGATAATCAGGTGAATTACTGAATGTTGGCAGAGGAAGGAAGAATAACAGAGGTAGTGGGAGCAAGAACAGGATGAGGAGTCAGTCTAGGGCTCGAAGTGATGTTACCTGTTGGAACTGCAAAGAGGTTGGACATTTTAGGAATCAATGTCGAAACGAGAAGAAATAAGTTAACACTGCATCAGACTGCTCAGATGATGACGCATTAATCTGTAGTGTAGAAAGTTATGTGGATTCCTGGGTCATGGATTCTGGTGCTACATTTCATGCTATCCACAGCACTGAAGCATTGCAGAATTTGAAGAAAAGTGACTTTGGTAAGGTAAGATTGGTGAGCAATGATATTCTTGATGTTACGAGCATGGGTGATATGGATATAGTAACTTCAGCCGGTTCATGGACTTTGAAGGATGTCAGGGTGATTCCAAGCTTAAAGAAACAGTTGATTTCAGTGGGGCAGTTGGATGAACAGGGACATGAGGTTAAATTTAGGAATGGGCAGTGGAAAGTTATCAAGGGAAATCTTGTCATAGCTCGAGGAAGAAAGCGAGGTTCGCTTTACATGGTTAGTTACCGTCTGAGGGAGTGACCGTCCCAGTTCAGAGGGGAAACAAAGTCGGGTTCACAGAGTCTTGTGGGCAGAAGAAGGTTTGTTTTGCAGATGATAAACCCAGAGCCACAGGTAAGATTCAGGTTGAGCGTGCTAGGAAAGGTTCGGAACTACCAGTCAGGGGTTTTCGTGGCAGTGGGAGCGTGAGTTGTGCTTCAGTCAGAGTTACTAGACAACAAGGGGTTCAGAGAACCAGTATTCCAGCTATCAAAGTCTCTCCATGTGATCATATGCTTTATTCAAAGAGTGTTTGTTCTCAAAGAGTTTCAGGATCTGACATTTTGTGTCAGTGGGAGCCGGTAGAGACAGAGAATGGGTCAATGGCAGACATTGCCATGACTGATGTGTTGGAGGTCGGTGGAGCTTCAACGGGCCTTCAGGTTCACTGATGAGAAGGCCGCTGCAACCAGTAAAATGAGGAAGATTACAAGAGGTACAAGTTCACAGCGGATGGCAGTTTGAAGATTATCAAGCCTCCAAGTGGGAGATTATTGGGTATGTGGAGACTTAATTTGGGCTCGGATTAGAAGACAATTAAGTGGCAGACTAATTAAATTGAAGACTTGGCCCGTTTTATTTAATTAGCCCATTATTAGTTTTCTTAGGGATTAAGTAGTAAACCCTAATCTATAATTATAAATAGGCATCTTATACTTGTAATTCCTCATCACGAGTGAGGCAGAAAGCAATAATAAAATATCCTGGTTGCAGCCCGTGGACGTAGGTCAGCTGACCGAACCACGTAAATCCTTGTGTTCTCGTGTTCGTTTATTTTCTGCAGATTAATCATTTGTGTGTATGTTGCTTCCGCGTGCGTATACCTAACATCGTCCTATCATGATACACTGCATTCTTTGACAACTCCAGTGCACCCTGATTATCACACCAAACTTCTGCATCACCTACAAGGACTCCCAATTCAATTAGAAATCCTTTCATCCACATAGCCTCCTAAACAGCTTCAGTGAGGGCTATATACTCTGCTTCAGTGGATGATAAGGCAACCACATGTTGCAATGTTGACTTCCAACTTATAGCACAGCCCATTACATTGAACACATTACCTGTTATTGACCTGCCTTTGTCTAAATCTTTGGCAAAGTCTGAGTCAACATAACCATGTAACACTTTTGTATCTTCCTTTGACCTCCCAAATAGAATACCCACATCCCTTGTACCATTCAAATACCTCATAATCCATTTCACAGCTTCCCAATGTTTCTTACCTGGATTGCTGAGAAATCTACTCACCATACCAACTGCAAAACCAATATCTTGCCTTGTTCATTCCACTAGATACATGAGACTTCCAAAAGCATTTGAATAAGGAACTGCTACATTCTTTTCATCTCTTCTTCTGTTTGTGGACCATCCATCTTTGACAACTTAAATTGCTGCCCCAATGGAACTGAAACAACCTTACTTTGGCCCATATTATAATTGTTTAACACCTTTTCTAAGTAGGACTTCTGAGACAACTTAATCAACCCTGCACTTATGTCTCTAATAATTTCCATACCCAAAAGCTTCCTGGCATTGCCTAATTCCTTCATGTCAAACTCTTGTTTCAACATTTCTTTCACATCACTTATCTTTTCCCTTTCTTTACAAGCAATTAACATATCATCTACATAAAGCAGTAGATATAAGTAATTACCTAATTTGCAGACCTTGTAGTACACATAACCATCATTCCTAGACCTTGAGAATCCATTTGACAACACATAATCTTCAAATCTCTTGTACCACTATCTTGGGGACTGTTTCAACCCATAAAGTGATCTTTTCAACAAACAAACTTTATCTTCTTGACCCTCCGCCTCAAAACCAACTGGCTGATTCATATAGATATCTTCTTCAAGTTTCCCATGTAAAAATGCAGTCTTAACATCTAACTGCTCAAGTTCATAATCATAGACTGCACATAATGACAATATTACACTTATTGATGAATGCTTCACCAAAGGTGAAAATATTTCATTGTAATCTATCCCAACCCTTTGTGTAAACCCCTTAGCCACTAATCTTTCCTTGAATCAAGGGGCTTCAACTCCTGGTATCCCTTCTTTCAACTTAAAGATCCACTTACAACTGACTGTCTTCTTATCTTTGGGTTTATCAACAAGTATCCATGTACCATTCCTGTGTAAAGACTCCATCTCTTTATTTATTGCCAATAACCATTCATTCTTCTGATCTGATTTCATTGTTTCATTGTAAGTCAATGGCTCATACACACTTTCATATTCTGCTGCATTTAAAACAAGTGCAGACAAATTATCATTGGTTCTAAACTTTATTGGAGGTCTTATCTGTCTTCTTTCTCTGTCCCTAGCAATGCTGTAACCTTGATTACTAGGACCACTTGAACTTTAATTGCTTGTAGAGGCTTCAGTTTGCACATTTGTCTCCTGTTCTTCATGAACATCCTCCACCTCAAACTGAACATCTTCAACTGGTTTCTTACCACAATCTCTACCAATCACATCTTTATAATACACCTCTTCTCTAAACACAGGAACATCTCTACTGATGGCAATTCTGGGACTTTCTTCTTCAACCTTCCACAACATATAACCTTTGGTACCTTTTGGATAACCAAGAATAACACACTTGATTGCCCTGACTTCAAGTTTCCCTTGGCTAATATGAGCATAAGCTACTGAGCCAAACACCCTCAGATTCTCATATTTAGCCTTGTAACCACTCCACATATCCATTGGTGTTTTCATACCAATAGCAGATGAAGGTGATCTGTTTACCAAATAGGCTGCTGTGTATAGTGCTTCTGCCCAAAACTTCTTTGGCATTCATGCGCTTAATAACATGCACCTCAACTTGTTCAACAGAGTCCTATTCATTCTTTCTACCAAGCCATTTTGTTGTGGTGTCCCTGGTACTGATCTATGCCTTGCAACTCCATTATCCTTGCAATGTTGATCAAACATGTGATTACAGAACTCAAGACCATTGTTTGTCCTAAACTTCTTAATCCTTTTTCCTGTTTGATTCTCTACCAGGATATGAGCAAGGGAACTTCGTGAGACCTATAATTTTGTCTGGTGATACTGAAGATATCGAATGTTATAAGGTATATGTTTCTGATTGTATGGTTACAGATATTTTTTTTTTTGTTTTTTGATATCTAGTTTAAGTTTTTTAATGTGTCTGTTTATGCAGGAAGAGATCTTTGGTTTGGTTCTTCTTTGCAAACAGGTGTGTTGATAATACTTTAGTTAACGTTTTTTATTTCAGATTAGGAAACAACGAACATGGGTTACTTTTTGTTATTATGAGTTTGTTTGATTACATACTTTTGATAAGAAACTTTTTTAACACATATCTAAGTTGATTATTTAGAAAGTTCATATTAGATTTTTCAACCCAGGACTCTCTCGGGGTATAAAGCTAGTTTTAATAAAAAGGTACAAAGTCGATTGAAAAGAAAAACAACACACAACATGATACAACATGCAACACATGATCGAGTGTCCTAACTGATTGAATGAAATTTGTCTTCTTTCTTTTTCAGCACATGTAATTTACAACATGCAACACATGATCGAGTTAAGTTTGTCAAAAGAGGTTAGAGAATATATTTCATTTATATATTTGTTATATACTCTAAGATGATATTGAGGTTTTAATAATTTCAGCAGGAGAAGTATTCTAAGTAAACTATAAAGAACTTTGACCATCTTTGTTGAATCAATTATGCGGAATCAATTGACACGAACACAAAGACAAATCAGTTGTCAATACAACAAATAAGAACAACAACGAATCAAAAGAATTAGGGCTATCATTATCGAATGATTAATGAAACGAATACAGGAAGAATTAATGAAAAAGATAAAGAAACGAAAGAGAATTGAATGAATCAATCCAAGCCCTAATCCCAGCTATATAACGACCTCTGCCAAAAGTTAACAACCATAGTTTGGTTTTGACACCTTTAGCCCCTGAAGTTTCACGAGTTATGAATATGCAGCAAAAACTTATCAATAGCCACCCTGTGAAATGACCTTATTACCCCTGCTGCTTATTACCTTATTAACAACCTTTAACAAACATTTAAACTTGCTGATAGTTGCCATAACATCCAACAATCTTCAACGTGAGGGGGGCGACAAGAGCAATTAAACCATCCTCAATGATAGCCTGCCCGATTTCTCTCTCCCCTTTTCCCACAAACGCGCATCTCTCTTCCCCTTTCACATTACCCATCCGAATGGTCAGAAATCTCATCCCTTCCTCTTTCCTCTACATTAAAAGACCAAGGTGTGCTATTATATATATTTCAAAGAAGAAAAAGAACACAAAACCTCCAAGTAGATAGTCAATGAGATTAGTGTAATAGTATACTCAATAGCCGATTAGGGGTGATTATGGGTTTTTCGTCTAGGTAATCATTGGCTAATTGGGCAGATAGTGTTTGTAAAATATCTTTTGTAATGATGAATAAAAATCCCGTTTGGATGTTAAAAAAAATAGTCAATGAGATTGAAAATATTATTAAGCACAACCACAACAATTATGTTGACTTTGCTCATTTGGCACATAATGGATTAAGATATTAGTGAAACTCTCACAATGCCATTTGGGCGTATTGGTACGCCTCACAGCTTACTAGTACACCACCCTCATAAATTCATAATGCCATTTTGGCATGCTAACTGCTAAGGTAATTGATGTGCTAAAAGTAGTTTAATAAAAATAACTAAATTAAACCTAAAACTAGACACCTAGAAATACTCTAGACTCTCTAAAACTAAACTACTGACAGGCAAGTGAACCTATCGACTCTAGTAAAGCTAAAGTAAGTCCGGATATCGAACCCACATGACTCTAATGGAAAACGGTAAGTAGACTCGAAAACTTATCTAAAACTGAAATAAAACTATTTATTATTTTAGAGGGGGGGGGGTTTACTAAAAACTAAAATTGCAATAAAATAAAGATTACCTAAAACTAGAACTGACTGTACTAAAGACGCGAACCGATCTGAACCAAATTCAAATAATGGTGGAAATACTACCTAGGTTAGAATCCTACTCATGACTGACGAACTTCTATGGTTATGGAACTAGCTATGGAACCGGGATCTTCAGATACTAAACTTACAGGATAAACTAGAGGACCCTCGACCCATCTCAAGGAGAAACCTAAGGTTACCTATAAGCCGTTAAACTACCGATTTAGAGGTTACCCTTACAGGCTTACCTACTCTGATGATAAAGTACCCGCTAGACAGTCTACCTTACAGTGCGAAAGCCTCACTACACTAAGAGTGCAAGGGGTAACTATAGAAAAGCTGACCTGACTCGATACGTAAGAAGTGGTAAGGAAACTAGGAAGATCTTCTTACAAAGCATCTAGATCTAGCAATTTAACACTCTAGACATATCGACAATCCCGCACCTTACAGCTATTGGAATTGGAAGAATACCTAGAACTACCCAATCAACAAAAACCACTCCTATGGAAAACACTAGCAATTTACCATAAACTAGTTGCTAACACACAGTCCACAACCTAACACGCATTCATACATGAAAGACATTCACAAAAACGCATGTGGAGTAAATAATTATCAATTGAACAAAACTAAGTACGCATATACACCAGATAAAAAATAATCAAAGTTTTTACTAAATCATCAACCCATAGTCAAAGTTCCAAAAAACCATAAAAAACGTTCATTCAATCATGAGTATTCATCATAACCTAAGTAGTAATGAAAGTCTAGCCAATAAACATGTTCAAAACAGGAATAAAATCAATTCTAAGTTCATGAAACATAGTTTGCAACTCAAAAGAACAAAGGAACGAAGAACCCGAATGATTAAAAACCAAAACTCTCGATCCAAATGCTCAAAATCTTGACCCTTGGCCTTTCTCTCACCTCCTAGTGCTCCAGAGCAGCTTCAATTCGTCAAAAGTGATGATAAAATCGATTTATGACCGTCCTAGGGTTTTAAAAATCGAGATTGGGCCAAAAAACAATTTTTTCACGAAGTTACTCCCGCCGCGTAGCGGGACGGGCTCGATGAGATCTGGTCACGTAGCGCGACGGACTTTCAGAGAGGAAAATACACCGTCGCGTAGCGTGACGAAAATGTGCCAAACCCGTCGCGTAACGCGACGGGACAAAACTTCCCAATTTTTCAGTTTTTTACTTCCCGATCAACCGCGACTCGTCCGGCTCGTTTTTTCTCGTTTAAGCTCCATTTTACTTCCTTTCTTGTCCGGACTCATGTGCAACACCAAATAATAAATAGAATACGAAAATACCACAAAAACGACACAAACCGACTCAAAAATAATATAAGCTATAGACCGAAAACAGATGTATTTTGCAATACATCAGCAATATTGCAACTGGTTTCTCCATAAACTTATTTAATGTTATAGAAGTAGCATATTGGTGCGTTTGTGACAACAAAAATCTTCTATTTCTTATGTGCGTTTTAAACTTATAACTTGAACTTAAAATCTCCCCATAACGATTAGCACGTTTAAAGATCTATATCCAAGTTGATGCAAGGAATACAAGTTTCTAAACTCAAATGGAAGTACTTAAACTCAAGAGAATGCATGTAAATTATGACCCATTTATGCTTAACGATGTTCTGTAATTTGACATAACAATTTAGGCATGCGACTTGTGCTCCCCACAACAGTACTACTTACCCGATTTATAAGCTAATATGATATCTACTTATCTAGTTAAAAGATTACTTGCCATCTCATAAAGGCACTTCATTTAGTCTCGAAGTCCCAAATTTAACACTTAAGTCATAACTATTAAGCATTAATCCACACTTTAACAATATCAAGAATCATAAGCATACCATAATTTGAAAACGCCAATACATAACTAATTACAAAAGTTAAATTGTGGTATAAACTCACCTTGATATCCTATAGTTCCCAACTCGCGTACCATATTAACTTATAATTGACCTCCTAAAGTCAAACTAGTCATATGTATGCATCTAGGCCTAATTTGCATATTCAAATATTATGTAGCCAGTCTTACAATGTTATCATTCATACATATTATAATCATCATCACATACGTGTTGGGACTCACGTGTTACTGTACGTATAGACGCTTATAAATGAATATGAACCTCTTGGTTCATGTTATGACCTATTAAGAAGATACAAACTTGTGGAGTTATAACTTCTTGATTCCAACACCTTTAACACACTCTAACAGATATATTTTATTTATTGGAACCAATCTTAGTCAATAAAAGCTTATTTAACCATGGTCTTAGCAATCTATGCCTTATATGGCATGGAAACACCCGTTTTAACAAATTACCAAGCTTTACTCCTCAAATTCATATCCTAGTTTCTAATCACCAATGAATGTGTTAGTTTCTAATCGCCAAATACGATGATTCTAAGTTAAGTTCTGTTAGGATCTGAGTTTGTTTGTTTTGATTGTTTAACTAAATGATGATAATAATGAAATGAAAATAGAATGAAAGTGCAGCGGAATAATAAACTGTAAATCAAAACAAGAGAGTAATTGTTTTTAGATCGAATGCTTTCATTAATTCAAAGATTACAATCGTACAAGTTACTCCCCTCAGCCTGATCACACAGTTGTTTGTCAGAGAGAATGTTTTGTGTGTGATGCAATAGAACAGTACATGCACTGTTCTATTTATAGACTGACTCAAACCACTGATGACCTAGGCTGACGTCACCTAAGACAGTGACCTCTAACAGAATAACAAACTTAAACATCTGCTATACAAACTACTGTTACATTGAAAGCACTGATAATAAACAGCTGTTAAAGATAAACTCTGATGGTCTTGTATCCACTGCTGGAGCCTAAGTGTTGTTGGTTCCAGCAGTGCTTTGGTCTTCAGTTCTTGTATCAGCTGTTGCTCTTCGTCAGACCTTTGGTCAGCAGTTGTTCTTCATCAGTTGTTTCCTCAGCAGTTCTTTATATCAGCAGTTGTTGAGCAGTTGTTTGGATAGAACAGTAGTTAGGGTCAGCAGTCTTTTGGGAGAAGCAAGTTGTAAAGACTGTTTATACAAGGATCAAATAGATAGCATATTTTGGCTTTCCAATCATCTGTTCTTCTCCAGGTCAGCAGACCCAACAATCTCCCCCTAGAACAGATGATGCCAAAACTCAGCTTTATTCATTGATCTTTATTTCTCATCAGACTTTCTCTGATTTGACCTTTGAATTGTAGTTCAAAGTTCAAAGCAAATAGGTCTTCTTCATCTCTTTCCAGATCCAGATTTAGCAGTGCTTGGTGATCTTCTGCACAAAGGCTGTAAGCATCATCCATGCTGATCTTCTGAACCTTTCCATCTGACCTGAGCAATGTCAATTCGTGGTTGTCTTTGTTGACCTTCCACTTTAGAATTTTTGAGTCAGTGGATTTGCTGAGATGAACCTTTATTCTTGATGAGTTGGGTGAAGGTGGTCTTCCAATGAGTTCTCTGAGCTTCTCTGTTGTAGGATCAGAGAAATAATGGATTTGATTGAAGAGCCCTTCCTTGATAAATGTGTCAGCAAACTTTCTTTGATCTTCCTCTGACATCTCCTTTTGCTTTTTGAACTGTCTACTTGCAGCAGCTGTGAGATCAGAGGTTTCAAGTAAGCTGTCTAGATTGAATGTCTGTTGGGGTCTCTTCATCATTGGCTCATCATTGTAGATTGGTTTTCTTGGAAGGCTGGGATCCTTCTTTCTATTCTCTTCCAGACTTTTATAGGTTTCAACCAATCTTAGCTCTGACCATCTGGAAACAGACCTCATCTCCCCATAATTGGCAGCTACAATCTCCTGCCTCATTCTTTTGAACTTCAAGGCTCTGACTGGGTCTCTGCCTTTGCCAAAATTGGGAGTGGAGACTTTAGCTTTGGGATCTTTGGCCATTTCTTCAATTCTGATCAGTTCTTCCCTCAAAGCATGAGTAGTCCAGCCATTGAACTGCTTTTTGTTTGCTTTGTAAGGCTTGGTTGCCATTATCTGTTCAAGAAGGGATTCCCTTACCTCCTTCTCCAAATCTACACTGAGAGGCATGGTGGACATGGAATTGCTCAGGGTCTTAGCAAAGTCTTCAATCCTTCTGAGTTTGCTAAGCTCTGCTGAATGGATGCCCTGAGCAGTCCTGTCATCCTTCCCTTTGCATTTCTCCCTGATGATGGCATCCACCTGTTCACCCTTGTATTTTAGATAGGTATCAATGTTGAGGGGAACAGGGAAGTTTGGGAGAGATGGGAAGGATCTTTCAGATGGCTGTTCAGTATTGTAGAAGGATTGTAATTCCCCCTTGAGTAGATCAAGTTCAAGGGGATACTGAACAACCAATGGTGTAATGGTTGGTGGTGGTCTATGGGATTTGAATTTGGATGTATGTGGTGAGAATGATGTGAGTGGAATGGCTGTGATGGGAGGAGTGGATTGGGCAGTTGAAATGGTGGTTGGTGATGTATGTATGTTTTCATCATGCACAACAAAGGTTGATTTTCTCTTCCTTGTGTACATGATTTTTGGTGAAGGTGATTTGGTAGCAGTGGTTGGATCAACATCTGTTGGCCTTTTGGAAGAACCAGCAGATGTTGGGGTTTTGGCTGGTGATGTAGGTTTGGTGGTTGTTTGTTCAGGAGTGTGTGTTGGTTTGGGTATAGTGGTTTCAGTGGTTTGGGTAGCAGTGGTTTCAGTGTTTTGGGTGGCAGTGGTTTCAGTAGCAGTGGTTTTATCAACAGAGGTTTTTAACTTAGATGGTGGTTTTCTAACATGCTTGGCAGGTCTTTTCATCCTTTTAGAGGATCCCACATCTTCAGTTTCCCTTTGTTGTTTCTTCTTGATTTCAATTAATGACTCTGCTTTTACTTCCAAGGTGTCAGCCCTCTGTTGTTTGGCCTGAGCAGCCTTTTCAGCTTCTATGTTTGCAGAGTCATCTACTGCCTTATTCTTTTCAGTGGTTTGTGGTGGTGGTGCTGTTGGTGTTGCTTGTTGTTGTTGTTGTGGAGCTGATTTGGTAGACTCTGGTTTCTTGGCAGACTTGGCTTGACCTTTTTGAGAAGGAGGACAACCAAAAGGATCTAATTTTGGTAGCCTATCTCTGCCACTCTCCCCCTTTTTGGCATCATCAGCCGTGAAAACATCATCAGTTTCATCCCTGAGGATGGTGGTAGGGGCAGAGCCAGTAGTCTTCAGCAGGTGGTCCTTGATGGCTTTGATGTCAGCATGGGTATCTTTGTACCTTGCATCTACCATATTCCTGATCTCAGCCATGTATGTTTCATGTGTCTGATCAGCCAATTTTCTGTGAGCTATGATGATGGGGGAAACAGATTTCCATAACTCATTGGCTATATCAGTAGTGGATGGTTGACTCTTGGAGAGATCTGCAATTGAGCTCAGGAGAAGCTTGACATCAGATTTGATGTCAGCAACAGAGGTTTCAATAACAGAAACTCTGGCCGTCAATTCTTGGTATTTTGACTCATCTCCTAAATGAATAGGATCATCTGAGTCCCTACCAGTGGTAGTTTTACCTGATTCAGGCCTAATAGGTGAATCAGATGCCCCTTTGTCTTGGTACTGGGGACTTCCAACTGTGTTTGGAGACACTATAGTGGCTTCAACAGTTGTTGCCTTCAAGGGAGTCTTAGCTATGAAATCACTGTCCTGATGTGAGACAGTGGTCTCTACATTAGTAGTGGCTGCTCCACTTGAAAACTCACCTAGAGTTTCATTGAACCCAGGTGGTGTAACCTCCTCTTCTGTTTGTGGGATAGCAGATTGAATATTCTCAGGGCCAGTCACTTGTTGGAGTAGACTCTCAGTGACAGGTGGAAGAGAGGAACTGGGATCTTCCTGAGATTTTTCAATTGCTTCAAACAGAGGTTGCATTGTTTGTGGGACATGTGATGGTGAGAGTGGTGGAGTAAGAAGAGAATTAGCCCTGGGAGAGGGGCTTGTGAACATATGGTCAAGTGACTCATATGCATCATGATGTGTGTCCCCTTGGCTTACAACATGATCCTTTTGAGAGGATTCATGAGGAGTTTGGTCAGGTGGAGGTATGTCCAACTGTTGTGAGGAAGTAACAACAGTGGTTTCAGGTTGCTTTTGTTGTGCAACAGAGGTTTCTTCTGGTACCTCAACATCCAGAAGCCTCATTTGTGGTTGAGTGGTGGTTTTTGTGGATGGATGTTTCCTTTTAGAAGTGGCTGGTGTGGGTTTCACAGCACTGGATGTAGTGCCATGATCACCAGGAGCAGTGGGCTCAACAACAGAGGTTTTGACAACAGTTGTTGCCTTTGTCCTCTTTGTTTGTGTTTTAGAAACTTTTGACACTTTAGACACTTTTTCTTGGGTGCTTCCACCCAGCATTCTTGTGAAAGTTTCATCAGTTAAGCTTTTCATTTGCATAGCAGCACCCTTTTTGAAAACTTTTTCTGGTAATAATTTTTGTAAAATTACACTAAGAATTCGTGGGTAAATAAGAAAAGCATTGTTTGACCCAGACTTGACTGCTTTCACATTTGATACCAAGTCCATGAACAATCCCTGGGAAAGATTGAAGTCAGAGTTTGACAACATAGCATATCCCAGATATTGCATCCTCAATGGAATTTCATTAAAGGATGTGGACTTAGCAGAGACACAAAGAAGAAGAGTATGGAAGAAAAATTTCATGACTGGAGGGAAAATTTTTTTGAAAAGAGTTGATCCAGTCATCTGACCATCGTACCCTCTTTCTTGGAACTCAGTGTGAAGCTCTGTTTTAGTGAAGGAATCCTTACCTGCCAGGTCATTCAGTGTGAAGGTTGTGGATATGATATCAGGGGTAATGACGATACTGGTTTCTCCAATTTTGGAAATAATGGATGTAGGCTTTTTGTCTTGTAGTAGAAACTCAGCATTTAACCAAAATTCTTGGAGTGTATCCAGATAAATGGGGGCGTTGGCGGTTAGGATGGGTAAGTATTTGGAATTAAGGAAAATGTCGATGGTGGAATGAAATGGAGTGTTGTCATCTGTTTTAATCAGATATGGGAGACAATTGTGTGTAGCTTTGGCTTGAAGATCCATTGTAATGGATTTCGAAGGTGAAAATGATTGAAGATTGAAGAAGGGTTTGAGAGTGAAGAAGGCGGTTTACAGTATTTTGAATACAATGAGACAGTGTAACATCTGTTGTGGTAAAACAGGGTTTTTATAGGCTCAATGAAACCGCTGATGTGGCCAAACATCTGCTTATATGAGCAGACGTGGCAATCATCTGATGGATGTAACATCTGGTGGAGAACAGCTGTTTTGGTAAACAACTGATACAAACAGCTGATGGATCCAACCGTTGGATTTTTTTTTTTTTTTGATATAGTATATATATATATATAGGTGGACAGTTGTTTTATCTGAACAGATGTTCTGAAACAGATTTTTCAACTAACAGTTGTTTTATCTGATCAGATGTTTGGAAACAGACTTTTCAACCAACAGTGGAAATGAATGAAACAGTGGTTGTTTTATCTGATCAGATGTTATAAACAGATTTTTCAACCAAACAACAATTTTAAGAAAATATTTAATTTCTGAACAATTTTATTTGAAAAAAATTTATTTGTTTAATCCATGTTTAACATGCCAATTCTGGAAATCAGATTTGTAAAGGTAGATGTGTCTAAAGCTTTTGTTAACACATCTGCCAACTGATCCTCTGTTGGAACATGGTGTAAAGAAATCAAACCTTTTTCATAGCTGTCTCTGACAAAATGATGTCTTATGTCAATGTGCTTGGTAGTGGAATGAGAGACTGGATTCTTGATGATATTTTCAGCAGCTTGGCTGTCCAACATGAGTGGAGTCCTAAGTGCAGTTATCCCAAAATCCAGTAGTTGATTTTGAAGCCACATGAGTTGGGCTGTACAGCTTGCAGCAGCAATGTATTCAGCTTCAGCTGTTGAAGTTGAAACAGCTGCCTGCTTTTTGCTTTGCCATGAAACTAAGGCATTCCCTAGAAATTGGCACCCTCCTGAAGTGGATTTTCTTGTGGTGTGACAGCCAGCAAAGTCACTATCTGAATAACCTGAAAGCTCAATGTTTCCATTAGCAGGATACCAGATACCAAGTGTGGGAGCACCTTTGAGGTATCTGAATATCCTTTTCACAGCAATAAGGTTTGACTTTCTGGGTGAAGCCTGGGATCTGGCACAGACACAGGTAGCAAACATAATGTCTGGCCTAGATGCAGTTAAGTACAATAAGGACCCAATCATACATCTATAATGTGTTTGATCAACCAGTTCATCCTTGTCATCAATAGTGAGCAGCTTGACTGTACTCATGGGTGTGCTACATGGCTTACAATCATTCATCTCAAATCTGGTTAATAAGTTCTTTACATATTTGTTTTGGTGAATGAATGTGCCATTTTGCAGTTGTTTCACTTGAAGACCAAGGAAACACTGAAGCTCACCCATGGCACTCATCTCAAACTCTGCTGTCATGAGTTTTCTGAACTCTTCACACATTTGGTTACATGTGGATCCAAAAATGATGTCATCCACATATATTTGAACAATCATTAAGTGTTTCCCTTTCCATTTAAGAAATAAGGTTTTGTCAATTTTACCCCTTGTGAAGCCAATGGATAAGAGAAATGTGGAAAGAGTTTCATACCAGGCCCTTGGTGCTTGTTTGAGTCCATACAAAGCTTTGTTGAGCTTGTAGACATAGTCAGGATGGAATGTGTCTTCAAAACCAGGTGGCTGACATACATAGACCTCCTCCTGAATTTTGCCATAAAGGAAAGCACATTTGATGTCCATCTGATACACCTTTATATTGTGGTTGACAGCAAAGGCTAAAAAGAGTCTGATGGCCTCTAGTCTAGCTACAGGAGCAAAGGTCTCATCATAATCTATTCCTTCTTCTTGTCTGAAGCCTTGAACCACAAGCCTGTCTTTATTTTTGACAACAATACCCCTTTCATCAGTCTTGTTTTTGAAGACCCACTTTGTTCCTATAGGACAAACATCCTTAGGAAGTGGTACAAGCTCCCATACTTGTTGTCTTTTGAACTGAAGGAGTTCTTCTTGCATGGCTTCTACCCAACTGTTGTCTGTCAGTGCCTCTTGGTACTTGACAGGTTGTGTGAGGGATAAGAAACCTGCAAAAAGACAGATATTTGAGGATTGGCTTCTTGTGAGCACACCCTCTCTGATGTTGCCAATGATCTGGTCTGGTGGATGAGCTCTTAAGTAAATAAGATCTCCTTGATATGGAACAATGGCATTTTGAGGTGATGGACAGAGGTTTGGTGACTCTGTTGGTGTAACATCTGTTGGTACTTCTGTAGTGCCATCAGATGTTTGAAATGGTAATGGAGGAATGGGGCCAAGTGGTGTGAAACTTGACTGACTTTTGTCAACAGATGATTGACTTTTGTCAACAGATGATAGGTCAGTGGTTGTGAGGGGTGAAGCAGAGGTTTGAGGATAGGACTGGCCAACAGTGGTTGACACAGCTGTGGCAGAGTTTTGACAATTGTTTTGAACAGCTGCTTCCTCTGATGCAGAATAGACTTTGTAGTGACTGGGAATCACAACATCTGTTCTGTAATCTTGCTGTGGAAACTGTGGAATACCTGCATTGTTAGTTTTAACAGTGATATCTTCAAATTTGAATTTATCTAAATCAAATAATTCAGCAGGGTTTGCAGGGATTTTCAGAGATGAAAGTTCATTGAACTTAACATTCAAGGTTTCTTCTATTGTCTTAGTCCTTGTGTTAAACACTTTGTAGGCCTTAGCAGTAGAAGAATATCCCAGAAAATAACCACAGTCTACTTTGGCTGCAAATTTTGAAATGGAATCTTTAAGATTTAAAATGAAACATGGGCAGCCAAAGATTTTGAAGAATGTGATTAATGGTTTGATTTTGAACAAAATTTCATAAGCAGTTTTTTGATGTCTGGGGTTGATCAAAACTCTGTTTTGAACATAGCAAGCAGTGTTTACAGCTTCTGCCCAAAAGGACAGTGGCAAACCAGAATCTGCTAGCATGGTTCTTGCAGCTTCTATAAGAGTTCTATTTTTCCTCTCAACTACCCCATTTTGTTCTGGTGTTCTTGGGATGCTGAACTGCCTCACAATCCCTTTTGACACACAGAAGTCATCCAACTCCTTATTTTTAAACTCTGTTCCATTGTCACTCCTGAAGACTTTTACTGGTAAGTCATACTGCTTTTCAACCTTGGTGACAAAGTCCTTCAATATACCTGCAGTCTCATCTTTAGAGTGTAAAAAGTAAGTCCATGTAAACCTAGAAAAATCATCAACTATGACAAGACAAAATCTTTTTCTTCTTAGACTCATGATTTTAACAGGGCCAAACAAGTCCATATGCAACAGTTGTAAGCACTGACTAGTTTTGGACTCATCAATGGATTTGTAAGAGCTTTTATGTTGTTTCCCTTTTAAGCAAGAAACACAATGCTCATCACATTTAAATTCTTTTGATGGTAAACCTCTGACAAGGCTTTGTTTTGAGAGTGTGTTAATAGTATTAAGGTTGGTATGACCCAGTCTCCTATGCCACAATTCTGTCTCCTTTGTGGAGGCAGCAGAAAACAGACAGACATTTGCCATAGGATTGTCCTTTAACATATCAACAACATACACATTGCCACTTCTATGAGCAACAAGCTGTGCTTTGCTCTCAGCAATAATGGTATCAATCTTTTTCACCACTTCTGGCCCAATAATCTTACAAGTTTTCTTTGTGAAAAATGAGCCATAACCTTTGTCACTCATTTGTGAAACACTCAGAAGATTAAACTTGAGATTATCAATAAGATTGACATTTTCAAACTTGAGTTTTCCTGCCTGTACAGTCCCTGAACCCAACACCTTACCTTTAGAATCATTACCAAAGGATATATCACCCCCTCCATGAGCCAAGAAGTCCAGAAGTAGGGCTCTACATCCTGTCATGTGCCTGGAACCTCCACTATCTACATACCAAAGACTATCTAAACAAGCAGAAGCTCCCTGCACATCAGTAAATGATTAGTTTTGGTGAGTGTCCAAAGCCAAATTGGCTTTGGATGGGTCCTCAGACCTTTCAGACTCAAGTTTTGGAAGGTGATCAGTGGTTTGGACCAATTTTTGAATTAAGGTCAACAACTGCTGCTGACCATTTGCCAGTGCTTGTATGTCAACACTTGGGGCAGCAGTTGTTTGATCACTTCCTGACAGATGATAATACCCATATGGATTTCTGTTCACTCTTGGTTTAGAGGGTCTTTTTGGCTCCTCATAAACATGTGGCAGACTGTGACATGGAGGTTGACCATAACCTCTTGGGTATTTGCTTGTGGGTGGAGCATCTGTTACTTGGACATCTCTAGAAGCAGATGTTTCAAGCCCTTTTGTAACAGATGTTTGGGCAGGTGTGAAGGTCTGTTTGGGCTTTCCTTTTGGAGTACTAACCACAGGGTTTGCAAGAGTTTTTGCTTTGTATTCTTGTATTTTTACATCAAAATTTTTGAGATACAAGCACTCTTTAGTCTTATGATTCTTTTTCCCACATATTGAGCATGTGGCTTTTGAATCACATTCACTTGTTCCTTTGTTGATGTCATATGCTTTTAGAAGAAAACAGTTTTTGGTGACATGATTCTTCTTTTCACAGAAATCACAAAACAAGTTAACAGTCTTTTCTTTCTTCTTCCCCTTTTCAGTCTTCTTTTCAGCAGATGTTTGAGCATCTGCTGGAGAATCTTTCAGGGGAATGACTTTTGCCAAGGGAATGATCCTTGCCTGAGGAGCTGTCTTTCCCTCAGGAGTTTTGAAATCAACAGGTTTATAATTCTCAAGAGTATCACACTCATCAGACCAAGTAGGTTTAAATTCATACTTTTCAAGTTCAGCAAAAGATGAGGAACCTTCTGGTTTTTCAAGAACAATTTTCTTACCATTTGGTTCAGTGATTTTAATCTCTTGACCCTGCAGGTTTGTTGGTACTATCTCAACAGACTTTTGACTCTTTGTGTCAGTGTTTTCAAAAGCTGGAGCAGTGGTTGCAAAACCAAAACCAAACTTCACATGACTTTTGGTTTGTTTGTTGAGTAGCATCTCAAAACCTCTACATGATTCCACCCATTTTTTACATTCAACTTGGGTGGACTCAAGCTCACTTTTACAACTTTGATATTTTGTTATCATAGTTTGGAGCTGGTCTTTGGTTATAGTTGCTTCATGTTTTAGACTGCTAATTTCAGATTCTTTTGCAGTTAAACTTGTTTTTAAATCTTTTGTGAGTTTTTCAAAGTTAACTTCATCATCCAAAATTTTCTTTCTAAAGTTTTCATTCACCTCTTTGATATTAGCAAATGCTATTACACATTTGTCAGAACACAATTCTTTAAGAATTTAAGGAGATACCTTAGCAGCAGCCATCAAAGCACAATCACACTTGCACTCACATTCATCAGATGCACCCTAGGGATCTGAGAGATTCACAACCTCTTCTTCAGGTTTTTCACCTACAACAACTTCACTAACAATATCATCAGTCACAACATCAGATTCAGTTACCACTTCCTCAGATTCAATCTCATCAACCATAGCCATGAAACAAAAATTTTCTGGTTCATTTTCAGCTTTGGCAACCAGTGCAAAATTCTCATCTGTTAGCTCATCAGGTAGACTGCTCCAATCAACAAAGCCTTGTGTAAAGAAGCTCTGTTGACTAGTCTCTGCAGGAGCAGAAGATGAAGCAGCAGTCGTTTGTACAGGTGGTTGAGCAACAGGTGTTTGCACATAATGAATCTGAGGAACAGTGGTTTGGACATACTGGACAGGAACAGTGTTTGAGGACTGTGCAAAATGAGCAGTGTTTTGCACATTTGGTCCAGGGGTATTATAGGAATTCTGATAAGTGTTGGTCTGTGGTCTTTGATTTGGGTAGGTTATCATAGGTGTACCATGTTGACCCCTACATTCCCTAGCAAAATGACCAAACCTATGACATTTATAACACTTGATCTTTGATTTATCCAACCCAACCTTAGATCTGCCAGTCAACCCTGGAAACCTTCTCCCAGTTTTCTTGTAAAAATTATTAGTTCTTACACTGAGAAGGGCCAATTGGTGCATAATGTCCATTTCTTCCAAATCATCAGGGTCAAAGTATTTCAGGTCATCATACTCAAAGGATATGTTGTCAGATGCCTGTATATCACCACCACTTGCTGTGAAAGCATAGTTTGGTGAATAAGAATCAGAGTTAAAACCTGAAGTTATGTCAATAAAATGATCATAACTCTGATCCTTTGTGTTTCCAGGCACCTCATCATGACCCAAAAGTGCTGTATTCCCAAACACATAGTCATCAGACACTTTTCCAGAGTCCTGGAGCTTCTTTTTCTGGTTAAGCTCTCTTTCATAGGTCAAGAGCTTACCATGAAGCTGGGTCAGTGATAGGTCTTTAAATCCTATTGAGTTTCTCATAACAATAGCAATAGTGTCCCATTTGTCTGGTAATGATCTTAAAAACCTATGGTTCAAAGTTGAATGAGGGTAAGTAAGACCAACCAATTTTAGTTCACTAATTAAGCAGTTAAATCTCTCAAACTGTTGAGTTAATGACTCTCCTTTGACATGACTGAATGTTTCATATTGTTGGTTAAGTATTTCACGGTTGTTTTCAATAACCTCCTCAGTCCCACCAAACTGCTCTTTCAGTGCATCCCACAACTCCTTTGCACTGTTACAGTGTAACAACCCAGCATATATATCATTGGGTAGAGCCATGGCCACAATACTGAAGGCCTTAGCATCTAGCTCAATTTTCTGAAAATCCTGGTCGGAGTAGTTTTCGAGTTTCTTTGGCTCAAACACTTTGGGATCTTCAGTACTCGGCACAGTCGGAACATGTGGTCCGAAGATAACCGACTTCCAACACCCAGTGTTTTGTTGAGCTAGAACATGGCTCATCCGACGTTGCCAGATATTGTATTCAGATCTGACAAGCATCGGTGGCTTGTTGTTCGTGCCAGTGTTATGTGGATCGTGATTGATAGAAGCCATTCTCTGATTTTTCAAGAAACAAAGTCTGTTTAACAACGGTTGAAACGAAATTAAACTATTACTCTGTTTTCAATCAAACTGACAAACGATATCAATAATTGTGAGCTGATTATTAAATTGATTTGTTAGATCGAATTTAATTGACCAAGCTCTGATACCAATTGTTAGGATCTGAGTTTGTTTGTTTTGATTGTTTAACTAAATGATGATAATAATGAAATGAAAATAGAATGAAAGGGCAGCGGAATAATAAACTGTAAATCAAAACAAGAGAGTAATTGTTTTTAGATCGAATGCTTTCATTAATTCAAAGATTACAATCGTACAAGTTACTCCCCCTCAGCCTGATCACACAGTTGTTTGTCAGAGAGAATGTTTTGTGTGTGATGCAATAGAACAGTACATGCACTGTTCTATTTATAGACTGACTCAAACCACTGATGACCTAGGCTGACGTCACCTAAGACAGTGACCTCTAACAGAATAACAAACTTAAACATCTGCTATACAAACTACTGTTACATTGAAAGCACTGATAATAAACAGCTGTTAAAGATAAACTCTGATGGTCTTGTATCCACTGCTGGAGCCTAAGTGCTGTTGGTTCCAGCAGTGCTTTGGTCTTCAGTTCTTGTATCAGCTGTTGCTCTTCGTCAGACCTTTGGTCAGCAGTTGTTCTTCATCAGTTGTTTCCTCAGCAGTTCTTTATATCAGCAGTTGTTGAGCAGTTGTTTGGATAGAACAGTAGTTAGGGTCAGCAGTCTTTTGGGAGAAGCAAGTTGTAAAGACTGTTTATACAAGGATCAAATAGATAGCATATTTTGGCTTTCCAATCATCTGTTCTTCTCCAGGTCAGCAGACCCAACAAGTTCACAAGATATTCAATATGCTACATTTCTAAAGCTTCCACAAATGAGCGATGACTAAACAAAAAGTGCCTTGATTTTACCTTCACTTTAATTGTGATTTCACACAAAATATTTCTGGTTTCGCTTTTTAGTTGTTAAACACATAGAAATTACACTCATTTTCGTTAACCTTGCGTGGCATTCGAAAATGATGACCAGGTTCCCCTTTAGACATTGTAGTACTTGGAAACCATTGTATTGATGACACCTAATTCTCACAAAATATCTTATATGGATAGTTATTTATCGTCACATAAAAACGACTGGTGAGAGATAAAATTTAATTTTGTTTTTAAATTCTTTTCTTTTCCTAAAATAACTCAATGGTTTTGTTTTTTAATTGGTCCACATAGGGGTCACGTGGGATCCTACATGGCACTCTCAATGGAGATAATGGCCTCTTTGAGTGCCATGTAGGATACCTTTGGAATATTAATATATATAGAATATAGATATAGATACTTTATATAATAAAAATTGGATTGTTGCAGGACAAAATCATAGTAATATGCTTCATCTTTTCTAGAAACCTAGCTAGTTGTGTTGGTGGTTTTGATTCTTTCTTTTATGATTTGTAGAAGCTTTTCTTTCTATTTTAGCTTTTGATGATGTAATGTTGCAAAGACTGTGCTTCTATTTTAGCTCATTTACAACATTTTGAAAAGATTTGAATTCTACAATCTTTTTTCTAGTTAAGTCAGCGCAAAAATAATAGAACATGCCAATATTTTTTATAGGATTTGAAGGTACATGCATGATATAGGATGGCTGGATTGTAGTCCGAGTAAACATGGGTTAATAATATTGCCTCTCGTCCTTTCTGTTAGATGGAGATTTGCTTATGCGTTGTCAAATGCGAATAAGAACAAATCTCTAGAGACATTAGAATACGTTTGGTTCACAGAATTTTAAAAGAATTGGAATTTGTCAATCGCCCCACCCATGACGCTGCCCTGCCCCCTCCTACACTGCGGCCACCACCTACTAGTCGCCCCACCCATGACGCGGCCCTGCCCCACCTCTGACTTTAGTGCTGTAACTTTCCACTAAATAGTTTTTTTAAGGGAACAACTAGTCACTTTCCATACTAGTCATTGAAGGTGATTGACACAAACGTTTTTGAATTTTTGGCTTTGACGTATTGATGAGTTTTTGGCCTTTATCTCATTTGTAGACAGACAAAATGAGGATAAAATGATGATCATAGTAGAAATGTCACGGTTGAATATGCCTTTTATGACGTGCTGCCACACACCTTCACTGATTACACTCCTACTATCTCCTCCCCTCTCACCGCATTCTTCCTCCACGGATGGTATGTGGCGACAAAGTACAGACCATCCGTCTTCTCTCTTATCACAAATCCATGTTGACGATTTTGGGTCAGTAGACCCTCTTGATGATGTTCTTATACTTATGGATTACCTTTTGTTTATTTTACTTTATATGCATCCCAACATGAATTTTTAATGCTAATATAAACATAAAATGTTTCAAGAAAGTTAAAAACTATACTCAACAAGATATGCATTTATCATATATATAACAACACTTTTTTGTATGTAAATTCACTCAAAAATTTGATGTCAATCATATTTGACAGCAAATTATTTACCAGTGTTTTGTGAAAATGTACCAACCGATGGATGATATTACGAGCCTCTTCGATCCCCTTTTTGTCGTTTTTCTTCAAGTCCTGCAGCCTCGTTTAACATATCAAGAGCATCTTGATGCATGTCCAGCTTCCCAAGAGCCACTGATTGCATGTAGAAGGCGGTCGGCCAATCTGCATGCACAATTTGTGCTTGCATTGCGTCACGAAGGGCAGCATCAGGTTGATCACACATCAAATGGCACAGGCTCCGCCTCGCTAACACAGTTGGTGATATCATCGTTCCCACATCTATGAACTGCACATGCAAAGTTCACCAAAAAAGTCAATGTGATAAGATACACATGAATTGACTTGTCTTAAATCTATAAAGATTACATCAAGAATGTTACTATTGATAGTTTTATCTATTACCCACTAAAGTAATTAGTTTAACCCACACTTGAACAACTTTTTATCCTTGGTTTAAAAAAGCGCGCCTGGGGCGCGCTTTAAGCGTTTGAGGCGCGAGGCTCCAAAAAAAACGCTTTTTTTTTTTTTTTTTTTTTTTGCCAAAAAGCACTGAACTACATGAAGCGCCGCCTCGAGCGCTTGAGGCGCGCGCTACAGTAGCGCCTCAGCCCAAAAAACCCTTTTAAACTGCTTTATTTGGCTCGCTACAGTAGTGCCTCGTCGTTTTTATGTTTTGAATATGCTTTTTAAGTGTTCAAGGGTGTTTTATAATCATGTTTTTGTGCTTATGATTGATTAACATATATAAATATTTTTTATAATTTTTTTAATACTATGCGTAAAGCTCTCGCCTCGCGCTTCGGATTTTGGACCCAAAACACCTCGGAGCGCCTCGCGCTTTTTTAAACGAAGTTTTTATCTGATTATTACAACTTAAAAACATGTGAAACACATCCAAACGCTATCTAAAAAGGTGACGCGCATAAAACAAAATTAAAGTACCTGTGAATAGAAGTCGATGGCAGCTTTGAATTCTTTTTCACGGAACGCTTGGTCGCCACGTTTCCTTGCCTCCAACATATCTCTCATCTGTTGAGTCCATTCTTGGAATGACAACTGAAAAAGAAACATTCATAATTCCGAATGGCCAAATCTATGTACCAAAAACAGAGTAAAAGGTACAAGTCTAACTACCTCATTGGTCCCGGTTCCTTCATCATCACGATAGTGTGTGTTAAGCAAGATTTCATGAATAGCCGTAAGATCTTTACGGGAACAAGCATCTCCCAGCGGGGAAAGTGGACGTTGCGGAGTTAATGGAGCTTCCTCTTGTTTTGAAATCCCAAGCATAACATAAGATGGAACCTAAAAGAATCAAAAAGAAAATTTTTCCCAAGAGAAAGGGAATGTAAATTATGGATGCATTCACCTCATCCTAGTGGTTAGGAGGATTTTGGTGGAGTCTTGTGAGTTTCCCTCAAGGTTCGTATCACGATTTGCGAAAAAAAAAATATGGAGTAAGAGGTTCTTACGTCACATTTGGTTTGAAGGGGAGCAAGTGTCGCGACAAGGTCTTTAATTGTAGGTCTATCTTTTGGTTCATATTGCAAACATTTAGAGGCGAGATCAACGAGTATTGTTGCTTCATCTGTCGAAAAGTTCCCCTCTAAATGCGACTCCATTAAAAGAATGATATTTTTTCCACGGATCAAATCAAGCGCCTATACGTTCAAGATACAAATTAAACATAAGGTTAACAAATTTGTATTTTTAGCCTCCTTACACTTCAAAACAGTACAAACATTCCATGACTACATGTTCAAGAAGCGAGAAACATTAATGAAAGATGGAATGAACTTAAGCACAATACATTATTACAATGTTATTTTTCAAGTAAATGAGATCCGTAATCACAACGTTATGTTTTTGTCTCGCCATAATATGAAACATAAATGTTAAATGATCCGAATGGATTGAAATGACTTACATGACTCGGAGGGATGTGTTTCCCACTTAGAAGATCTAGAAGGACCGTCCCAAAGCTATAAACAACACTTTCCGCGGTTACCCTTCCTATAGTTGGAAGAATACAAAGATGCACTTAGCAAACACCAAAGAAAAGAAAGGCCTGTATATACTTTTTGTGGATAACAGAGTATCGCAAAGGAAATAAGTGATTACCATGTTTGAGATATTCTGGAGGTGTATATGCTAGATTAGTGCTATAACTTTTTCCATCCCTGCTATTTCTCATAAATCCGAAACATGACAGTCGGGGATCTCCCTCCTGCAGAGTACATCAAACCATTATCATATCAGCTTTAAAAGCCTAGCATTAAAGCGGACCATATCATCATAGGATATGCATGTATCTCTTTATAAGGGAAAAAAACTCAATCCACCATGAAAAAAATATAAGGCTGTAAATACGAGTAAAGTCATTATAAGTAAATAATACACCTCATCAAAGAGGATCCGGTATGCATTGAGGTCATGGTACAATTCACGACCTTCGGAGCTACAATAGTTTAAGGCATCAGATATGTATTGAGCAACCCGTATACGCATAGCCCACTCGATAGTTTGATTTTCCCCTGAAAACATCATAAAACGCATAAATGTAAAAAAAAAAACAAAAAGAAAAAAAAAAATACACATATGCATGAGCAAAGACAGATTAATTTGTATTCCTACTCTTTTTCCCCATATAAGTTGAGACAATATTTCTCTGATGAAATTTCAAGTGAACTCTACAAAATATACTAACAATTCTAGCAACAAGGATGAATGTAAACAAATTGTTGGCCGTGAATATTTTATCTTCGATTACTTTTTTTGTCATCACACTATGAGCGTATGAGATTAGTAATCCTTTTAAAAGATTATATCCAACAAGATTTGGCAAATCCAATAATTGAGTAGCCTCTTACACTTTGACTTGATTCAAATTCTGAATACAGAGACCAACAACTCAATTGATAAACTATAAAATTGTCTTGTTATATTATGTTTTATTGTATAGCTACCTTATTCACATGGTCTATGACACCTTAGGCAAATCCAATATCGTTTGTTATGGACAAACGAATGTTCGACCTCAAATATCATCAAGACGTTTTGAGCGCATTGGATGTGAGTGTGGAAGGACTTCACAGTTAAGTGTGCCTGGCTAAAAGCAATGCACGATGGCTGACCTCCTATACAGTTATACAAGTAGTTTATACCATGTTCGTCCACTCTTTAATAACCATTTCATGTGTCCCATGATCGATGTACATTAAACCACAACTTTTTTTTTTCTAGAGGATATAAGTCAAAACGCACATTTTTTTTCTTTCTCAATGACCATAATCATTACGACCTAAGTTAACGAACGATAAATCCATAAGTTAGTAGTATACTTACAATGAAATAGATGTTTAGCAAGGGTGTCATTAGGCATGTACTCAGCAACAAGCAACCTCTCTTCACCGTCGCAACAATACCCGATCAAATTCGCTAGTCGCTTGTGACGCAATTTTCCAACACCTAATGCTTCTTCCTACAAGATCAAATAACCCATCTTCAATTACTCAAATTTCAACCAAATTTTATGCTGCAAGGACGTGTGTAAATAAAATTTTAAACCAATAAAAGAAAGAACATAATTTCTAAACCCCAAATGAATTCTTGATTTGCATATTAAACCCTAAAAGTTTTCCATTTATGTTGGCCATAATTATCAATACTTGGGTAAAACCTTCTCAATGTGAAATCAATATTCATATTAATTTACCAATTTTAAAACCAATAAATTTATATAAACCTTTATAGAATGGATAGCTATTTCTTGAAGCTAAAGTCAGTCAATTTGATTAGGGGAAAAGCATCACTAATTAAAAATCTAACATCAATAAGCACGCACAATTATTTTTAATTTGAGGTTTAAGAATTGGATATACAAAACAAATATATTAATTTAAGGTTTCCAATAAATACCCAGGGGTTTAATCTTCAATTTTCACATCTCAACAAAATTTTATGCTACAAGGATATGTGTAAATTAAAAATCATACCTATAAAAGACAAATTATCAATTCTAAGGTAAAACATTCTCAATGTGAAACCAATATTCATACTTGTTGACCAATTTTACAACCACTATTTCTATATTACCAAATACGCTAGCAAGTTGTGGTCTGCAAATTATTGAAAGCTGCTAAATTAAAAAGGCTAATATCAGTCAACATGATCAACAGAAAATCATTACTAAATAAGAAAATATTATAAAATAAAAATAAATAAACACTCACAAAGCTACAATGATTTCACACAACAACCAACTTAACAATCATTTAATTCAAGATTTCCAACAAATAACACAATTAAACTCAATAAACCAAACAAAATAAACTAATAAAAACAACAAAATAATATTATTAATTACCACAAATTGCTTAGCATCAGGCCATGCTAACTTAGAAAACTTCTTGACAGCAATCCACCGACGATTCCTTAACCGGCCTTTATACACAACATTCGGTGCCTTTTCACCACTTTCAGACACAATTAAATCAGAACTAAAATTATTAGTCGCACTCTTTAATTCTGCATAAGAAAATTCACTAAAATTCGGTATACCACCACCACTACCACCACCACCACCACCGGTAGACTGTGGTGACACTTGGCCGGAAAACTTTTGTGGGTTATTATTGATCGGTGAATTTTGGCGGTTAGAGCTATAAGGACTGGTTTTTTGAGTGCTTTGGTAATGATTTTTTTCTGGGTTAGTTCTTGATTTCGGTGCAGATGCACAGAGACCCATGGATGGATAGATTAATCAAGAAAGTTTTGAAAGAAGTGTAGAACAGAAAGACACGAATGGTGTTGTTTCTAGAGAGAGAGAGAGAGAGAAGACAGAGAATATATTTGTTCTTGGGTTCTAATTTCTATCGGTTGCTTTTGTTGTCTTTCATGGTTCATGTGTACATGTACATAATGAGATAAAGAGTTACAGTTGTTGGATTCTTTACAATCTAAATTCAACTCTTCTACTTTCTTTGGCTTTTAGACCCATCGTGTTGAGTGGGTGGGAATTTATTTATTTATTTTTGGTATTTTGTCTCCATGTTTTCTTTTTGGTTTTGGTTTATTTTTTACTATAAAAAAACCCATACTAACCAATTATTGTTTTTTTCTTTTTCATTTTGAATTCTTATGCTATACGTTACATTGTCACGAAATTAGTAGGTTTGGATTTAGTTTAAATATACTTGTATCGGTTTGGGGTGAAACCTGAAAACGTAAACACGTTTAACTAAATGGATAGTTCTTGTAGACACGGCGAATTAAGCCGTTTATTTTATCTCTCTTTTTAAACCTTTTTAAACAGAGAAGGTATTAGATGCGAAAGATTAAAAGATGGAAAAGGAATGATGGTTAAATTTTGTAGGTTAGACATAATTATCCTATACATGTATTTTTCAATAAATTTGTATTATAAAGTATTAACATATGAAAAATTATTAAGTTTTTCGAACTTAAACAGGGGTCGTGTTTATACCAGCCTATGAATACGCATGTGAAATTCGGAGGAATGTATTCACCCGCCAACCCACGAACACAACTCATTTAACACAATAATTTGAAACCGATAAATATTATTGTGTTATATTTTATCTTATACTTATTTTAATATGTCTACATATTGACAATCGAGCGACCCAGATAAAACGTTACTTTTAATATGGTAATATTTTTACTGAATCCACTACTGATCTCTGACTACTAGGTTTGATGCGCATATGACCAATTTTTAAAAAGTGGTTAAATATTTATGAATAAATGAGTTTAGGTGGATGTTACGTTTCCCCAACATATTTGTACCATGGCATTTACTCGTTTACATAAGCTGGTGCACCGAACATAGAATTTTGTCTGAAAAGGTAGGGATAAGCTTAGGACAGGATCAGTACGGTACTGATAATATCGATAACGAAAACTCTCAAAACTCAATACTGATACCGAAAACTTTCAAAACCCAATATCGACACCGATACCAAAAACATACGTACGGTACGGTATCGGGTCGGTACCGGTATGATATCGGTATTTTAAGGTAAAATACCACTACTGAACCGATACCGTACTTTGCCGAAACCAAAAACCTATAAATGTGAGTATCGATACTGATACCGAACACCCTCAGTACGGTATCAGTTCGGTACGCGAGATTGGTTCGGGATCGGTATTCGAGACAATATGCTCATCCCTATGTACAGGTAACTTATTAAATTGAGTTAAGTGAAATTTGCGTTCTTGTTGTATGCATGAATTAACACGTTCAATCCAATCTTAATACTTTAAGGGGCTGTTTGGTTGATTAAGTGCTGAATCATTAAGTGGTCTGAATGGTTAAGAGATCTGAATGGTTAAGCGCTGAATCATTAAGTTGGACCTCTTAATGGTTAGTTTTCTTGTCCCACGTTGGTAGGGGAGCCTCATTAAGGTTCAGCATAGTTCAGTGCTTAATAGTTCAGTGCTTAATGGTTCAGCAACATCCCAAATCTTAATGATTCAGACTTAACCATTCCATTCAGAAGCTGAAACAAACACGCTGAATGTTGAATCATTCAGCGCTGAATGGTTAAGAGCCTCATTAAGAGGCTACCAAACAGCCCCTAAGTCTTTGTGGTTTGTCAGGCTAACACATTACATCCCTCTGACTAACTCCGTTTATTTTTTTTCTATTAATTTTTGTTAAATGACCAACGGCAACAGTGAGTGTGGTGGTTGTTCTACGAGGTAGTGTGTATGACGAAGAGGTGTACGATGGAGATGGTATCATTGGACGGTGAAAGTAGACGACATTAGGGCTCATATGTGAAGGGTTTGGAATGATGGAGTGTCGAGTGGTAGCTGAACGCGTACGACAGCGTACGACAGTGATTGTGGTGGTATTATAGGTGGGTGTTGGGGTAGGCTGAGGTGGTTGTGATGGTGTTGCAGGTGGGTGGTGGTTAGGAAGAAGATGATGAGGGTGGTGGTGGTGGACTAGTGATGGTCGGCTAATAGTGGTGGCTGGTGAAGATTTGATGGTGGGGGTTGGTTGGAGAAGAAGATTGAGAATAAAGGGTTGTTTGATAAGATCTGTCTGATTAAGTGTGGAATCATTAGATGGTCTAAATGGTTCAACACCCCTTATTAGATGAATGGTTAAGAGCTTAACGGAACCATAAAGCTGTTTTTTTAGTTGAAATAAACACTCTTATTGTTGAATGATTAAGAGCTAAATGATTAAAAGGTTTATTAAGAGGCTAGCTAACAAACATTCCTTAAGATTAAGAGAAGAAGATGGAGGGCATATTAGTAATCTTACACATTAATTAACAGAAAACTTAAGGTCCAGGGATGTAATGCGTTAGCTTGTCAAACATTAAGGATGCAAGGTGTTAAAGGTGACCTGAACCTGTTAACTCATGCAAACTACAACGACGAAAATTGCACTTAAGTCGATTACATTTGAAATGTGATACGAGCTTAAAGATATACACTATTTTAATTTTAATTCTATTAACCAAAAATACTGATATATGACAAATTATGTTAACACATAATTATATAAAATCTATCTCATGGCTTATAATAATTTTATAAACTAAGCATGGACGGAGGAACACCTAATATATTCCAACTAAAAATGTATGAAAATATTTAAAAATTTGATAAAGTGTTTTATGATTAATTTGTGGTCATTATAGTGATTATTAAAAACTGATATCGCCAAGGGGATTAGACAAGGTGACCCAGTTTCTCCGTTCTTATTCTTGATTGTTATGGAAGGCCTTTCCTCGTTAATTAGAACGGCTTGTGATAATGGTTTGTTTCATGGAGTTCGCTTTGGTATTGATGGCCCTGTTGTTTCTCATCTTCTTTATGCTGACGACGCTTTGGTGATGGGTGAATGGTCCAATGGTAATTTGAATGCGGTTCGACGAATTCTTCGCATATTTCATATGTGTTCGGGGCTCCGAATAAACTTGAACAAGTCTAACTTGTACGGTTTAGGAAAGGGAGCCGAGGAGGTCCAAGGGTTGGCTAACGGTTTGGGGTGTAATTCCGGATCTTTTCCGTTTAAATATTTGGGCATTGTTGTAGGGGCTAATATGAATCGGATTAGCAACTGGGATCCGATCATAGATACATTCAGGAAACGATTGTCCTCGTGGAAGGCGTCTGTTGTTTCTATGGCGGGTAGGGTGACACTTATTAAGTCGGTTTTGGAAAGTCTGCCTATGTATTACTTTTCATTGTATAAGGCGCCTGTGGCTGTTACAAACAAGTTGGAGGTGATTATTAAACGATTTTTATGGGGTGGGTGCGATGTCAAAAACAAAATACATTGGGTGGCTTGGGATAGAGTCACGAGGCACATCAAGGATGGTGGGTTGGGTCTTTCGAAACTAGAAGATAATAATTTAGCTCTTATGTTGAAATGGCTATGGCGATACCGACTTACTAATGATGCTCTTTGGAGAAAAGTAGTGGATGCTATACATGGTTCGCCTAGAAGATGGGAAACTATCCAATGTAATTATCGTTTTTCAGGCGCATGGACCACTCTGGTCCGAACAGGTTATAAGCTAAACGTCGAGGGTAGCGCTTTTATGAGTTTGATCAGAGGGGAGGTAGGAGACGGTACTGAAATAAAGTTTTGGATCGACCCTTGGTTAACAACTGATCCTTTGAAGACGGTGTTTCCCAATCTGTTTCGTTTGGAGCAACATAAGCGCTGCAATGTTGCAGAGCGGTTGAATGGAAGCAGTGCCCCTAATTGTGTTCGTTGGAGTTGGAAGCGTTATCCGGATACAGCTTTGGAGAGAGAGGAGTTAATTTCTTGTCATCGTCTTCTGGTTAATATTCAGCTGAATGCTCAGAAGGATAAATGGACATGGAGCGCAGGGACTGCAGACAGTTATTCTGTTCAGGAGATGCGAAGTTGGCTGAAAAGAAGCAACCATTCCGCTGGCAACTTGATTTTTCAATGGTGTAAATGGATTCCGCGCAAATGCAATATATTTATGTGGAGGGCTAGTCTGAATCGCATTCCCACCAAAGAGGCTTTAATCCACCGGCATGTGTATGTTGAAAATGACTTATGTGATCTTTGTGGCGAATATGGAGAGACGGTTGACCATTTGTTTACGGGTTGTCGCATTGCGGGAATGTTATGGGAGGCTATCGCTTCTTGGTGTAACATTCCTAGGTTTTTTGTCTTCTCTATTGCGGATGTTTTGCATATTACGGATGGATTATCTATGAGCGCAAAAAAGAAGGAAATAGTTTACGGTATAGTCATTGCTACTTGTTGGCGATTATGGAAGGCTAGAAACGATAAGATCTTCAACGGTTTGGAGGTTAACAATGCTCACTTGATTTCGGATGTAAAGTCGATGACGTTTTTATGGTTCAAGTATAGGCACAAAGAGGGTAGTATAGATTGGCGAAAATGGTGTAATTTTTCTGTTTTGTTGATGTAATCCCCTCCGGTTTCCGGTAGTCTCTATCTTAGAGATTATCGCCCGGGTTTTGTGTTTCTAATGAAATTTGCCTTCCAAAAAAAAAAAAAAATAAAAACTGATATAGTCTATATTATCTTTTATACACATGGAAGAGTTGATTAAAGAACCATTAAAAATCAGGATAAAAGAATAAATTTTGTCAATCATCAAAACTTAAATTTAGCCAAAACTCTTCTGGTTTGGTGGCACTCCGTGATTTTCTCCTGAGTCAGCTTGTTTTACGAGCCACTAAGTTTCCTTCCGGAATGATTTGGCATCACCCTCGAGTCAAACAAATAATGGACGTTGGTAACACCATCTGAGGTATAGATACATACCTATAACTAGATTTATACCCTGAGAGCGTCCCGGGTTGAGAAATCTAATATGACATATAATTTTACATACGAAATAGACTGATGCGCTTTACAGTTGCATGCAGGAAAGTTTCGGGTATCACCTAACCTAAAACAATTAATAGTGTATCTCCAATGTTAACACCTAATCTTAAACAATGTATAACTCTAATATTAAAACCTAACCTAAAACAATGTACAACTCCAATGCTAACATCTGTTGTAAATAAAATTCATATTTACTGGTTTGCACATAATTAATGACTTGCCTATACATGATTAATGAATAAACTGAACACATTGTGTTTTTTTTTCATGTACGAACAAAACCCCGCAAAAAAATAGTTGTTTTTTTCTCCATTTTTAATATAGCACTATGGTACTCGTTGGAAAGTTAATAAAACACTCGTTAATTTAGTGTATTTTTTTTTTAAAAATCTCGTATACAAAAGATATTAACGTTTAAAACTTATGGGAGAAAACATGAGAGAGAAAAATCTAATTTTGTTTTTAATTTTTTTTTTCCACTAAAATCACTTAATGTCACATGACATCCTACATGACACTCACAATGGGGAGAATGACTATATGAGTGTAGGGATGAGCTCGGGACGGTATTGGTACCGAACCGATACCGATCCCGACAATACCGATACCGAAAAGTCCAAAAAACCAATACCGATACCGAACACATACGGTACGGTACGGTATCGGTATTTTGCCTTAAAATACCGAACCCGTACCGATACCGATAATACCGAAACCGAAAATCCATAAATATAAGTACCGATACCAATCCTGAAACCCATCGGTTCGGTACGGTATCGGTATCGGGACGGGACGGGATCAATATTCGGCCTTGTATGCTCATCCCTATATGAGTGTCATGTAGGATTTAGCCATTTGAAATATATATATATATATATATATATATATATATATAGGGAAAGTATAAAATGAAAACCTACTCGAGTTAAGAAAACTCTGAAAAACCGTAAAAAAACCATCTAAAAAAGTTTTTTTTTTTGAAAAAAATACACAAGGTAACATACATGTTTTAAGCGTTTTGGGCCAAAAAAATAAAAAAAGCGCCGAACGAATATTTTTAAAAAAAATAAACAACGCAAACTTTGTAACAGCGATGTTAACATATGTTAAAAAGCAGAAACATATGCTAACAGCGCTGTAACATATGTTAAAAAGCAGAAAACATATGTTAACAGCGCTGTAACAATGCAAACTTTGTAATAGCGTTGTTTATTTTTTTAAAAAATATTCGTTCGGCGCTTTTTTTATTGTTTTGGCCCAAAACGCTTAAAAACATGTATGTTACCTTGTGTATTTTTTTTTAAAAAAAAAAACCTTTTTAGATGGTTTTTTGACGGGTTTTCAGAGTTTTCTTAACTCGAGTGGGTTTTCAAAATATCCACCCCTATATATATATATATATATATATATATATATATATATATATATATATATATATATATATAGGGTGGGGTTAGCATACAAAAGAGGTGTTTTGTAAGAAGGGTGAGAAGGAATTTTAACCATTGGATCAACTAGATGGAGGGATGAGATGATAGTAGTGGCAATTTCGTAATATGTGTTTTAATTATATTATATAAATTAAGGTTGTAGGGGTAGTTAGGTAATATTACACCTCTTAAATAATAAAACCCATTTAAATCACCAAATCATAACCGTATCTTTTGCTTCAATCAAGGATAATTATCAAAGACCCTCTTCACCCAAAAATATAGAAACAAGAATACCAAAAATCACTGCCCTATGATAAGAGATTCTCACAAAAATAGGTCACCGATTGTATATAAAGCTTATCTTCATTGTGTCGTAATAGTGTTTTCGTAATGGTTGTGTTTTAGAGTTGAATATACCGTATTGTGTTTTAAAGATGTGCTTATTGATATGTGGTTTACAGTGATGTTTTGCTTGGCATTTACTGTATTTAGTAATTGGTGTTTTAACATAAGTGTTCTGTATCACAAAAGATGTTGGTTTTTTTAACAAGTTTAATATGAGGGTGTTTAGTATAGGTGTTTTTTGAAAAGTGTTGTCTAAACATATGGGTTGATATGTGTTTTACAGATGTGTATACCGTAGCTTTTTTTTTTTTTGGTTTTATTGTGTTGCAACAAAAGTGTTTTATGTGTTTTAACATAAGTGTTTTTGGTATTTTTTTTTTTTTAACAAGTGTTATATAAAGGTGTTTAGCTTAGGTGTGTTTATGAAAAGTGTAGTCTAACCAAACGTATTATAATATGGAGTTTGAAACAAATATCCCTATAATCATTCTATAATTAAAAAAAAAAAAGAATCGTTTCTTTTAAAACATGTTGACCGAGAATTAGAAAAAAATCCCTATAATTGCTCTTATATTAAAAAGATTTAAATTTAATAAAATCATTATTTATGTACATTTACTTATTTATCCTTGACCTTGGTGCCATGTGTATGTGCTATAAGGATCGTATAATCAACAAAGAATGATCAAACAAGTTTGTTTTAGGTGCGGAATCCCTAAAACAATCACAAAATGATAATCAAACAGATCAAAACACGTAAATCATCATTTCAAAGCTTTTTCATTAATTACGAACTCAATTACACGTTTACAGATTGAAAGCAACAGGGTATGAACGTGAATTAAGCTAAATAATATCCTAGAGAGAGAATCAGAAAGTGGAGGGAACAAAATGACTCAAAGTTACATTCAAAAAAATCAGCTTGACTATTTATAGACTGCACATTCGCCCACTAAGTTCGTGCGAATGTGCAGGTTCGACCATATCAACCGGTCGAACCAAGCCATACATAAAAATCTATTCTACCTTCGTCCAAAACCACTCCTTCGTACCTTCTGATTCTCCTTCGACCAAACCAAACTGCTTCCTTCGCACCTATCAAAACTCCTTCACACCTTCGACATTAAACAAAAACAAGTTTATTGAACAATCCGAAGCACTAGTCGCATAAATGCATCTACACCATGTGTCACTATGAGATTGTTTCTCACACTTCTCACAATATAAGGTTTTTGTATGGGAACCCTTACCTATATATATATAGGGTAGGGATCCATAGAAAACCCTTGTTATACGGTAAACTCTGGAAACTCTAACTTCCCGACTTTTTTTTTATATGAAAATTTTAGGGTATGTAATATACATGATTTTAAGCATTTTTGGCCAAAAAAATTGAAAAAGCGCCGAGCCATTTTTTTTAAAATAAAAATCCGTCTTCGGGTAACAAATGGTTAACACGTGTTAGTTTCTCTTAACATGTGTTAATCAAAACTTTAATTTTTTTTTAAAAACAAAAACTACTCGGCGTTTTTTTGATTTTTTTGGCTCAAAATGCTTAAAATCATGTATATTACATGCCCTCTTTTTTTCAAAATTAAAAAAAATTGGGAAGTCAGAGTTTACCATATAACAAGGGTTTCCACATTATCATTTCCCTATATATATATATATATATATATATATATATATATATATATATATATATGGCAAGGATAAAATGGAAACTCTTATTATTTGAAGAAACTCCAATAAACTTCATCATAGCCATTGATCTCTAAGATCAATGACTCTCATTTATTCTTGATTATTTTATTATATAAATTACATACAAGAAGACAAAAAAAAGGGTATAAATGACCATATACATTTTCAGTTTTCTCTCTCCATCATATCATCACTCTCTCCTACTCTTTGACTTTCTCTCTCTAGTCTTATCTTTCTTACCGTTTGCATATGTTTGATAAATTATAAGTTAGGATTAAGTTGGGTTGATTCCAATTACATAAGTTAATGAAAACAAAATTCATTTTTTTCATCTGTTTCATATGTTATATTGGAACTAATTTTGCATGTGTTACACATCTATGCAGTCTTTTATGAACTTTTTCATATGGATTTTTTTATAGTCTTGATCACTAGGCTATATGTTTAAACGTTTTGAATATGTAAATTGATTAATTTTTTTTTCTTTACAGGTGAAGAGATTTTGGTCCGCAAAGATGAAGATGATTACCAAAAATAAAACATAGTTTAGATTTTTTTTTGTTATCATAGTTTTTTTAGCACGTTTGATTTGTAATGTTACCTCTGTTTCATATGTTATTATTGTTTGTCATTTTATAGGAAACATTTATTTGTGTACATTTGAATGTTTGATTTGTAATGTTTTTTGATTAATATATACATTCTATGTGTTTTTTAACAACTCTAACATATGTATCAATTTTAACGAATGCAACAAGACATCACCGTCGCCTCCCCATACCCCAAAAAACAGATCATATGTGATGTCTTGCGGTGGCTGTGGTGACGGTGGCGGAGGGGCTGTGGTGATGGTGGGGCTGTGGTGGGTTTCGATGGTGGTGGTTCGACGGTGGTTCGATGAAGGATCTGGGTCGATGGTGGTGTTTGGTGACAGGGGGTGGAGGATATGTTCACGTAATATTATTATAACATATTAACATATTTGTATATAGATTTATACAGTGGATTACATGTGATGTAACATTACTTTTGTAATACTTCCTAGTTAATCTAAAATTCCGCCAATGACATCTAGCTCAACTGGTCAGAGAGAGGTAGGAAGGTTTTCCCAATTCGGGTTTCCTGTCGGGGGTGCCCGTTTCAATAGTCGCAGTGGGACGGACGACCTACCTTAAAGTGTTACGACCCTCAGGAAGATACACGTTGCGTGGGATTCGAACTCGAGATGGGGAAGGCTCGCATCTAGCAGCCATATGTGTTACCAATGATTGACACCTTAGAAAACGTCAATCTAAATTCCACTAATCACTATGTTTAATTTCTTAACAAAAATAGATGTTGATTTATTCATGAACTATTGGTAACTATTATTTGACAGATTGGTGTGGTCAATCTGATTATTAATCCTATAGTTAAAACACACTGTTAAAATTGGGTTCCCTAATGAGGGTTAGGATCAAATACACAAAACACTTTTTCTAGGAAGGGTGAGAAGGATTGTGATCCATTGATCATATATTTGAAGGGTTGAGATTAGTTTGTTTGAAAATAATAAATAATAAATTAGAGGAAGGGCATAAAAGGAAAACCACATTTGTTGACTTTCTCTCTCCACATGCAATGCACATGTCAATTCCCCCCATCATTTTAAAACGTCTATAATTTTTTCATACGACTTTTTTTTTTTCCAAAAAATTTCACCATATTAACGAGCGTTTTTTTATCTTTAATATGAGTACCACATTGCTACATTAAAATTGAATTTTTTTTTTTGTGCTAAATGGGTATTCTTCTCCGTTGTGTCTTTCTGCTCATTCATTGTGTTATAGTATGCATGTGTGCTTTATAAATATGTTATTTATGTTTTTTTAGTCTACACATGATTTAACTTTGTCCATTGTGTTTTTAGTATGCTTTTAATTGTGTTTTACGCAAATGAGTTTTGTATTTAGATGTGCATTGTGTTTTATTATGTTGTTCATTGTGTAGAGTCTATTATTCATTGTGTTTAAGTCTTCTGTTCATTGTGTCTTTTATATGTCGTCCATTGTGTTTTACACATTTGGGTTTTTAACTTTTTTTTTTTCAAAAGTATTCATTGTATTTTAGTCTTCTGTTCATCGTGTCTTTCGTATGTCATCCATTGTGTCTTACGCAACTGGGTTTTCAACTTTTTTTTTTTCAAAAGTATTCATTGTGTCTTTAGTATGTCGTCCATTGTGTTTTACTAGACTCTTGATTGTGTTTTATACCTTATATTTAATTGGTGTTCATTGTGTTTTTACATTCCATTGTGTTTTACATTCCATTGTGTCTTACGCAAGTGGGTTTTGAATTTTTTTTTCAAAAGTATAGCAATATGGTACTCATATTAAAGATAAAAAGACGCTCAATTTTATGGTATAATTTTTTTTAAAAACGGATGACGTATAAAAAAGTTACGGGCATTTAAAAATGAAGGTGGAGATGGCATGTGACTTGCATGTGTATATGTTTTTGACAAAATTACCCCTCCCACTTGTTAATCCTTTGGACACATGTCATTTTCTAGTGGCTTCTCACCCTTCTCATTTTTTGTAGCCTTTGTAGAATAACCCAACCCCCTAATGAACCTTATAATATTGAGTTTTGTTATTGTTGAATTGTTGATCTCCTTTATAATATTTTGTTCTTATCCACCTTATATAACTTTTCATATAATTTGAAAGCAATCTACTTTTTATAAAAATTCAAATATTTATACCCATACATATAAGTCATAAATGCATAATATAGCATTTGATGATGTATCTCATCTAATGAATTGTGAGGGTCTGATATAATGAGGAGATTGTAATTTATTCCAAGTTAAACATGATTTTTTTTTTGACAGAAACTTTCATTAACAAACGGCTGAATCCTCAAAACAAGGACCGACACTCAAACACTTACAACATATACATAGGATTATTAACCCAGTCTTTCCATACAATATCTTTAACATTGGAAACCACCTCGTAGACCTTCGGCTCCTTATGGTTGAAAATTTTCTTATTTCAGGCATCCCATATTAACCACGCAGCGACGACGATTATGCTTTGTATAAGTTTCCTTCCTCTTTTATCTTCTGTCTCAAGTCTAGCCATGTCCATGAAGTCTTTCACTTGAAAGGCGAACATCGACTTAATTTTACACCAAAAGAAAACCCACACCCGGAAAACAAATGAAGCTTGGACTCAACATCACAACGGCATAAGGCACACACCCGATCTTCGACAAAAACACTCCTTCTGGCCAAAGCAATGGCGGTTGGAATACGATCCATCTCGGACCTCCAGGCGAATATGTTACACTTTAACGGGACCCAGTGAACCCATTTAAAGTTGTACCAGTTGTCATATAACATGCTCTTCTGCATAAGATGTTTAACAGCTTTGACCGAAAAAGGTCTCGCACCACAACCGAACCAAGACCAAGAATATGCTCGTTCCTGAATTTTGTTCTGCTGCAGCGCCACAAACAGCAGAGATCTTTCTGCAGAACAATCTTCTGAATGCATCTAAGCAGAAATAAGAGGTTTCCACGCTCCCAGCATTTAATCCCCATCCCACTTTTCCCGAATAACACAATCCTTCTTGTCTTCCAAACTAAAGAGCCGAGGTAATTTGTTTTTCAGCACGTCATCCTCTGTTGTAAAACAAGGTCTCGAAGGCCGAGTACTCCCTGAGTAATTGCTACAAGGTACGTTGCCGAGGACCGAGTACTCTACGCCTAGGCCGAGTACTCCCCGAGTACTCTCTGACTAGGCCGAGAACTCCCCGAGTACTCCCGACTCCGACTAGGGAGCGCCTTCGACTTTTGCAACCATGGCGTCATCTAAGATCCAATGGTCGAGCCAAAATCGGATCCCTCTGCCATTTCTACAAGATCCTCTAAAACAACTCGTAAAACTCTTATCCCCGAATTTAAGTTTCTCTCCAAGACGAGCTATAACTGACCAAACACCGCTCGAGCTAGAAGAAATAGGAATAAAAGACCATCTACGCCTACAAGGATGGCATGCGACTACAACTTTCTTCCATAGGCTATTTTCTTCACTCTTGAACCTCCAAACCCACTTAGCTAAAAGCGCCTCATTTTAGTCTTTAAGCTTAGTGAGACCCAAGCCACCTACTTTTTTAGGAGCCGTTAATCTATCCCATGCAACCCAATGAATGATCTGACCCCGCCCATAAAAAATCTTTTAATAAGTTTCTCTAAAGTATATATAATCTTGACGGGAGCCTTGTACAATGAAAAGTTGTATACCGGAAGGCTTTCAAGGACTGATTTTATTAAAATAACTCGACCGCCTATAGAAGGCTTTCAAGTTAAACATGAATAGCTTTTTTTTGAACGGTAAACTTCATTAGAACCGGCAAGTCCTCAAATCAAGGACCGCCACAAAAAACGGTTACAACATATACAGAAGGGAAACAAACCAATTATTCCAATTAATGGAATCAAACCTAGAATGGCTTTTAAGCCAAAGAAACGAGAAGGATTTAACCATGCCCACCACATCGACCACCTTAGGAGTAATGTTCTCAAAGACCTTTTTGTTCCTTGTCTTCCAAATCACCCAGCAAGTTATCATAACTATTCCCCTTATAATCTTCTAGGCTCATTTCGACCCCGGCATAAGCTTTTGAACTTGGAGAAGGTCATCTATACCATTCATGACAGGCGGCTTTAAGCTGCACCATTTCCAAATACCATACCAAACTTCAAACGAAAACCCGCAATTAAGGAAAATATGCTCACACTTTTCATCATAAACTTCATAGAGAGGGCAGTCCAGCAAAGGAAGGGAAATTTGTCGTCTAGTAAGATCAAGACACGTAGGAAGCCTGTTCATTTCAGTTCGCCACATATGAATATTGATCTTGATAGGCACCCAAGATACCCATTTAAAATAATGCTGCCTATATTCATTCCTGTCACTTCTTAAAAAGCGCTTAACATCGGCGACTGAGAAAATGGAAGAGCCATCCGAGTCCCAAGACCAAACATCTTGGGCATCCGAAAGGGAGACTGAGGAAAGCATGAAGTGAACATCTTCCATTTCTGAAATGGCTGTAACTGAATCAGTAGCCGCATTCCAAGCAGTAGAAAGAGCACTACCGCTTCCATTTCTAACTATCCGATTGCTAGAATAACATAAGAGAGATAAGTACTCACGCCTTTCACTTTTTATTTTAATATAACAGAAAGTTTCGATCAATTTTTCTATCACTAAGCATTTTTAATACTCTTTCGTTTTTAACAAAAAAAAAAGTTATACTATAAAATGAATTAATAATAATAATAATCTTGTCCTCTATAATTTGATACATTCTTGATCACAACACGCATAAAACATTTTAGGACGGTGCGTATGCTAGTTGTAGGGTTAAGGGCAATATAAAAGTATGCAAGTTCATTGTACTATTGTAGTGAGCTCTGAATCACATGTTTATGACGTATAAAACATTTATAATGGACGTGCAGTTTTTAAGTAAAATGTAGTAATGTGTTATAACACACTAGTGAGGAGCCCGCACGATGCGGCGGGTGGACAATCTACAAGTATAAGTATAATTGTGTAGTTGATAATTCGACGGGATGTGCAAGGATATAATTAATCTAAATCAAATATTTATAAAAAAAAATATTTTGAAACATCACCCAAAAATTAGATTCAAAATGCATAAACTATAACAATAGTAAATATAACATTACGCAATAAATTGATAACTCTAGAATTTATACCTTAATGGCGAGTTGTATATCTAACGATAAGTTGTCGCTGCTTAAACGTAACAAAAATCTACAGTTTATCATATTTTTAAGTATGTTAATCTAGAGATTATACTTTTAGTTTATCTATCTTGTTGTAATAATTTGTAGAAACTATGGGTGTCATGTATTGTGTGTCTCTAAGATGTGTGTGAGTATATGGATGTGTATGTATGAAGATTTAATTTTGAGGCTTACTTAAAAATAACTATAGGTATAATTAAAAGACAAAATTACAGAAATCAACATTTATGTATGTCCAAAAATACAGCTTTCACATTTGTCTTTAAAAAGTCCCAAAATGAACTCATACTTTAATTTTTGTTACAATGTCAAACCTTTATCACTAACTCCGTTAAAAAACTTGGTTAACTTCCCTCCATATGAGAGTATAATGGTCATTTCAACCTCTGTTCTTACAAACTACACACACATGTGTGTGTGTCGAGAGGAATAACCATAGGTCACAAACTCCGGTGACCGGTGACGTCCCTCTCTTCTCCTATGACGCCACCCCTCCAACCAACTTGTCCCTTCACCAGACAACACCCAACTCCTCCTCTTCTCCGGTGACGCAACCCCTCCGACCAACCTGTTGATACCCACGACCCTTCACCCTTTCCAATTAAACCGTAAACCCAACAAATTACGCCTGTTTCTGTTAATCAGTGTCCGGTAACCACAACCTAAACCGTAACTATTTCCTAATACCCAACCCACAACCGTTGAACCCAACGAGCATCAGACCAGAACCCAGATGTAATATCCGTATTTTCCACTTGTTGTAATTAAGATTCAGTGATAAATAAAATAGTCAGAATTTTTATATATTTTCGTTTTATCCATTTTTTTACATGTATACATACTTATATACGAAAATACATGCATATATACCTTTAGGCTAAGTATCTACAAAAAAAATCCAAAATTTTGAAGAAACCCAAGTAAACCCATTGTGTGGATGTGAGCATGCCATATCATCCAACTAAACAAATCATTTTTTATTACTTTAAGGGTGTTTTATTAATTTAATAAATCTGAATGTTTTTAAACCCCTATATATAGTATTTACCTCTCTCTAAATTTTTCAAACCACATTTAAAATCTATTTCCCTCCCATCCTTCCCCCCCCCCTCTCTCTCTCTCTCTGATCTCGCTCAAACACGATCACCACTAACAAATCTGAGAATATATTAATTGATTGTAATCTGTGATCAGGTCTTCGGTGATGTTTGCTTATTATGTAGTGGAGAGCAAGATTTTCGTTTATGGGTGGAAAAGGCGGTTCTCTTTGGAAGCAGATAACATTCAGATTGTCAGACTCAAGGCTTATCTACAACCACATTTTTGGAAGATGGTTTCTTCCATTATATGAATAAGGTATGAATTGATTTTTATTTATGAATCCGAATATTTATTTCATGCCAAGGAAAAAATCTATACTCACCCTGTCATGATATATGTTGAGTATATGTCATTTTTGCTTACATTTTTTTTTTTGGTCAGGAACTTCAATCTATTCGTTATGATGAACACGATTATGATGGATTACCGCTCGAGTTTCATGGTGGATACATTGGCTATCTTGGGTATGTAAAATTTGTTGTTGGTATTCATGCGGTCAAAGGGTCAAAAGTTGAAATAAGAAAAAAAAAAAAAAAAGTGGATGAAAAGGAAACGGGTCACATGGTCACTGCATTTTTAATGCATAAAATCTCCAAAAATCATTTTATTTAAGAATTTGGATTCCGACAAGTTTAAGGCATATGACTAAAAGAAGAGTCTATGAGGGTTGACTGGTCATAATAAGTTGATTTATTTAATTGTTAAAAAAACATATTGAAAAATACATCCTATAGATTAGATTAGATTAAATTAGATTAGGTTATATTTAAAGTTGTTTTTCAAAATTGTTTGAAGTGGTATTGGAAATTGTATGCCAAAGTAACTCTAGCAATATCTAGAGATAGATAGGAGCATTGAAGGAGCCATTCAGCCGTGCGAATGATGGTGTTGTCCTCTGATGCATCCTAGTGAATTTTAATGTCTCTAACATATGCAATAATATATAGGTAGCATATGTTTAACACGTAGGTTTACATATTAATTAACATTTTTATATATTAATTAAACAAAAGTCACTAATCATGGGATCAAATCTATGTTGCGTCTGTTTCCTATGTAACAGTAGAACTAAGTTGTGTATGTTACACATTATGCAGTTTTACAACATTTCTCCTAAGTTAAGTTTGTTAATCTTTGATAACTAAATGGATAAAACAATGTTCACTTTCAAAACTAGTTGCATATGTTAATCAATACAAAGTCACTTATCACGAATGTAATGCATATTATAGAGGGAGTATTTTGGGACGTACGTTTGTATCTGTTTCGTATGTTTTTTTAATCCAAATGGTTAACATACATTAAGACCCGGGGGGGGGGGGGGCTGAGCTTACATGTAAATTGATGTTTTTTCCTTTTTGCAGGTGAACATATTTTTTGCATTAAAGATGAAAATGCTAATCAAGAATGAAGTGTAGACAAATTTTTTTGTTTATGATAGTTTTTTTAGCATTTGTTGATTGTAATGACCGTTTTGATTTGTTTTTAGCATATGTTTCAAATGTTACTTGTTTGTCATTTTGTAAAAAACATTATTGTGTACATTTCAATGTTTTTGATCTGTAAAGTTTTTAATTGATTTTATACATTCTATATGTTTTAACGTATACAACAAGACATCACATATGAGACTAGAGTCCTGCATAATTTTAACGTTTGCAACACTACATATGTTACATATGTAACACAACATCTTGATAGATTTAGGACAATGGGCATAAAAGTATAAGAGAGATGATGTGACGTGTGCTAGGTCAACTTGTCATAGTTGTATGAAACACTATTGGTCTGTTTTTTCTGCATTTTATTTGTTCTCAGTTTTAACCTATGTAACACAACACATGTTACATATGTAACACAGCATTTGACAGCTTTTATAAGAATGTGAAAAACGTAAGAGAGAGATGATGTGATGGGGTGTCATATCAGCTTTTGGCATACTATTTTTCAGAAAAATCAAATTACCCTATTACTTTTTTTTGTCATTTTTCACACATTTAAATAAATCAATATTATAGAAAAAATGGTGACCATAGATTAAATGGATGGGTGGTTAGGATAGAGTTTCCAAGGTTTCTTCATTTTGAGTGGGTTTTTATTCTAACCATCCCCTATACCTTTATTAATATCAATATTTATAATTTATAAAGATTTTTATTCACAGACGGATGTTGTTGTCGCAGCGAGTAAACTGCAATACAGTCGACGGCGTTGATCAGGAGATGAAGTTGTATGGATATTTTTGACTAATTATTGTCTTGATCGAATGATTACAATTATATGCTAAGATATCACCGGTTTAAAGTTCATCGAGCGGTGATTATTGATTGTCACCATTAATAAAATCTAATTATACAAACAAGAAAACAAAATATTAGTGAATGCTATGTAATGAACCTAAACATGTCGCATAACATATGCAAGCAGATACACAATCATATGTATTTTAGTATGTATATAGTGCGGTAACGTACGAAACTTATCACCTAATGCTTCTATTTGATAATATATTTGAGATATGGTTCGTCAAGCAGGAATCGGTGGGCGACTATTTATAAGTTCTTGATGTTGAAGAACTTCTGAGCAGAAATGCAATTGAGAGAACATGTTCCACATTAAAGAATCGATACGTGTGCAGACCGAGAGATGTAAGAGAGATATATGACTACTTGAGGGTTTGGTTAAGATGATATATATTTTGAAGTTTATTAAGACTAATAACATGCATTAGTAATGGCATTGAAAAGTTAGTTATTTAGTCGGTTATATTTGCTTTGTCTTAACCTTTAACAAAGATTTGTAACAACCTTTTGCTAACCCGAAGTCATGAATTAACCTTTCATTATTATTACACTTATTGAAATTTAAATAAACTAAAGATTTTTTAATCATGATGTATAAAGAAAAAAAGAACTTTTATTTTTGTTTTTAGCAAATATACAATCTCATATGTCTTGATATTTTTATGACTTAGATTCAAATAACAATTACAATTTTTGTAAAGATCAAATAATCAAATGTCTTATGGGTTGAGTTATTCTACAAAGGCTACAAAAAATGATAAGGGTGGAAAGGATACAAAAAACACAATAAATCATGAAATATGACATAATAAGCCAAAAAATATAACACAATGAATTGAAAAAATGACACAATGATGAAAAAAAGAAAAAAGACACAATGGTACATAAAAGACACAATGATATAACACATATTCTAAAAACTACAAGCTAAAACCCCCAAAAAACAAAGACCTAAAAACTAACGTCGTAGGGTTCGATAAAACGATTCCAATGCCACTTGAATGAGTTCAATCTGAGTCTGTTTAATACCCTTCCCACGACTTCCTATTTTTCTTTCACTGTGTATTTGATCCTAACCCAATGTTTTATATCATATATATTTAATTTATTTTTTAATTTGATTATTAAACTTAGTAAACAAAATTTCTGGTTTTTATGACATTAAAGAACAATATACTTGGTAAACAAATGTTTTCGTCAATATTATAAAGTTTAATCTTTTGTAACTACTTTTTACTAACAAAAAGTCGCGAGTTAACTTTCATTATTGTTACATTTATTGAAATTTAAAGGGAAATTGGATTTTAACACACTAAACTATTGACAATTGGCCGCTGACACACTGAACTACAAAATTGAACAACACCGCACTGTACTTTCAACGTATTGGCCTGTATCACCCTCAGACTAACCATGGTTAATTTTTGTTGACGTGGCATGGGGAATAAGCTGACGTGGCACGGACACATCACCTGCCACGTCAGCAAAAATGGACATGTCACCGTGCCACGTCAGCAAAAATTAACGATGGTTAGTCTGAGGGTGATACAGGCCAATAAGTTAAAAGTACAGTGCGGTGTTGGTCAATTTTGTAATTCAGTGCGTCAGCGGCCAATTGTCATAAGTTCAGAGTGTTAAAATCCAATTTCCCAAATTTAAATAAAAGCTACTTTGTTTTAATGAAATTTAACAAATATAATTATTAGATTTGAAAGACAATTAATATTATGTAGAAAGACAATTTTACCTTTTTACTAAGTTACTTGAGTATTATATCATAAGCATTAGATATTGTAATTACTTAAATTTTGTAGCATCCTCCCCGAATGCTTTATAATATAGTATAGATATATATAATCGACGAGTGAAACTTTGCAAATTTTTTATTTACCATTATAATGGGTTTTGCTTACTATTTAGTATTTACCATATATAATCGCGCCTATCTTTACAAAAGCTAGCTTAATTACATTTGTAGTGAATTTCAAGTATATGTATACAACGATTCGTCAAACATGTTACAACCTTGTATCCAACTTCACATATTTGATTCATTATCTATATCTATATCTATATTATATTATTAAGGAAGAGTGATGGTTAAGATTGTAATTTTATTATGGGTACAAGTTTTATAGCTACACATACAACTAAATAAAGCTTAATTGATAGGAGTAAATTAGTCACCTAGAGGTATATTAAGACACTTACAAGGTTATTAGTGTAATTTTATCTTTTAATATTAGTTAAAATCTAAAATTTTATTCCATTATTGCCCTGCCATGTCCATTGTTACCCTTTCATCCCTGCCTACACAAATAAATTGGGATTCCAATCATCCCTGAAACCGTCACCGTCACATAATTGATGAGCAGTTACCCGCCATTTAATTCCACAATTCATTGTCAGATTCATTTCTCACCTACGCATAGCTTCAATAGCCACCAAATAAAGTACCAGATGGTTTTATGGGTGTCGATGTATGCAAGGGGAACTATCCATATAATTGTAAGTTCTGATATAAAGATTACTAATTGATCCTAATGTGATGTGTGTTTGCAGGCTAGGTCATGTTACTCTGACACAATTGGCTCTTCTACTGCTGTTGATGATGATCGCACAATTGGTATACTTACCATCTGAACTCTGAAGTTGTGCAAGAGGTTTTTGTCCACTTTTTTAAGTTTGTAAATCTATGACCTTGGTTAGTAGTATTCTGTTAGAACAAGGCGATTGATTTTGGGCTCTCGGTTTTCTTCAAACCATGTAATCTTGTTAGAACAGTTGGTATTAATATTAAGGATTTCATCTTTGTATTATAGTTTATTTCAAGGGTTTTGTTTGGATTTTTATGATTTTTAGATTGATTCTTTCTCGCCTGGATAACCGACTTTAAATCTTTGTTCCAGGTTGCTTGTGGGATCAGTTTCAAGCTATTTGACCTGGTAAAGGTTATACATAACCAAATCATGCATGAGAAATAGTCAAAATGTTCATATTTCATAAGCAATGTGTAAAGTCAAAGATTGCAGTATTTAGTTATGTGAAGTATGTATTTGATTTTGTAGTGGCTGTAGCTTCGTCAGAAGAAATGGGTTCTGTATCTGGAAAGATTGCTGCAAGTCCAATACGGATTGGTTTGGTTCATTTGACTACGAGGAAAGTCGAAAGAGCTACTCAAAGTTTTTTCACCACCGATGAAGTTAGGTAAAGGAGGATTTGTGACCGTTTATTAAGCTCAAGTACATAATGGTAAATGGTCGCCATTAAACGAGCAAAAAATGTAACTTTTGCACATATATTATCTTGATTATGCTTCGTATCAATGGGACCTAGAAGCACATCAGTATGTATCCATATTCCATACATGCAAAATATAAATTTTAAAAACCTCCAATGGAATGATCTTTGTGCATTCCATTAACAGTTCCTAACATTTTACTTTCAACATTTTTTAGTCAAACTATCATATTTTCATGGGTCTTAAAAAACAAAATATTTGTTCTTGTCCCCTTTTTTATAAAAATTAATTTAAATGTTTTTCCAGGATAACGTTGATGCTCTAAGAATTGACATTGCTTATGGCTCGACATACCTTCATTTCATATGCAGGTAATGCCCGTTCCTGTTCAGTTTTTAAGGGGGTATTTGAATGTGCGTTGTAAAACTGATTATGCGATAACTTTGCTTATAGCATGAATAGCCAGCCAACTAGCAATAGGGATGCTAAGCAGGTTCTGTTCGCATGTTGGCTGGTTGAATCCGACACAAACCCGAAAATCGTGTGGTACACATGAACCCAAACACAACATGAGTATTCACAATACAAGCATGACTAATATAACCCAAATTTTGTTTTCTAATACGACGTGCATCACTCATCATACATTGGCTTTTGGGATCAAAACGTATCAGATCGCAACACGCTAATTAAAACCATGATGAACATTCAATTTTGCAGAAAACTGGAAACTGGCCTTTGATTGCTCCTCGGCCTTCATATGGAAGAGGGCGAGAGCGGCCTGGAGGAAGATATATGCGCTTTATCCATGGAGAAGTACTCCATGATGTGATTATTACTGGTATGTAGGATGAATTTTCATGCTTCAAGCACAATGTAACTTGCATGTCTAATTGTGACTTGACTTGATGAGATTGAATTTGAGATTGAACTGTTTTATTAGGCGAGAAGGGGGCAATTGATGGCCAAGGTGGGGTTTGGTGGGACATGTCGAGAAGAAGAACCTTGCAATACACTAGATCAAACCTTGTGGAGTTCAAGGATTCTAAAGGCATCATTATATCTAATGTGATTTTCAAGAACTCCCCCCTTTGGAACATTCATCATGTATACTGCAGGTAACTTGCACCTATAATGTTTGAACTACATTTGGATGTGTATCCTACTAACATAATCTTTAACTTTATGTATTTATATGAACACAGCCATGTTGTTATCAAGCATGTCACTATATTGGTTCCGCCTAGCTCTCCAAACACAGATGGAATTGATCCAGGTATCCAACATTATGGATTCACCAGCTCCTTTAACAACACGAGTCATATATGCTGCTAGGCCTGTCAAAACAGGGGTTCAAGTTTTTTACTTTAGACGCCTGGATTTTTATTAAAAAAAAATCATTGTTGTTAAAAAAGGATGATGGGTTCAGATAAAAACAGCAGTTTTGAGGATATATCAATTTGGTTTAGGTTAAAACATGTTGTGACCAATACGAGATAGGGTTAAAACCAGTAACTTTAAAAGAAGTTATTAAAATCGTTTCACATGCTATGTGTTTTTATGATGCCCAACGCCGATGTTCCATCTAAACCCGTTATATGTCAGCTAACGTGTCCAGAAATAACATGTTTAAAATAAGTAAATAATGGTTTACTAAAAGATTAATACACATTCCGGCCAAATTGATATAAGGTTTGATCAGATCCATAGTTACTGAATGAAAGTTATTCTTTTTAATGGCTACCAACCACTGACTCATGTCACTGTTTTCAATATTATTGACAGGATATTGTGATGTATGTGAACTCTCCTGGCGGCAGTGGCGAAGCTTGACCCGAAGGTTCGGGGGTCGGAAGTCACCGGGGGTTCGGAAGTCACTGGTTTCGGGGGGTCGAAACCCTATATTTTCAAAATTTTCTATACGGATACTATATAATCGGAACTTCTGCGCGAAAATCCGGGGGGGTCGGCCGCCCCTCCCCGCCCCTACAAACCTTCGCCACTGCCTGGCGGTTCAGTCAATGCTGGTATTTTGCTTTCTTTTTAAACTTTGGCATATATCAATATGATTCTCTATTTCTGTTTGGTTTGTTAATATTTATTATGATTCTTGAATTTTAATGTGTTGTTTGTTTACTTGATTCTTGCAGGCATGGCCATTTTCGACACCATGAAACATATCCATCCTAATGTTCCCACTGTATGCGTCAGACTTGCTGCTCGGTAATTAATTTATATCTATTCTAACTGCACTTAATTCATTTTAGTTCACTACTCTCAGGTGATTGTTAGCGGAAAGCTTAGGGCTAAGCGTGCAAAATCAATGAAGTTCAAGGATGGGTACATGGTATCATCTGGTCAACCAGTGAAGAACTCTGCTGTCAGACACGTGCTTCTTATATAGGTTACCTCTTGTTGACACTTGACTAAATGATTTGTTGCGTTTTATATGTTTTCTTCGTACACATCTTTTAATAAACAACTGAAATTTATGTATACCAAAGAAAGGGTGTTCTTGGTATCAAAGTTAACATCATGCTTGACTGGGACCCAACTGGCAAGCTTGGGCCGAAGACACCTTTACCTGATAATGTTGTAATTCACATGCCAAAGGATGATGTGGTTGCGCTCCCAGCCAAAGAAGTCGAGGAATATAGGCCACCACTTATGGATAATTAAATCATTACAAAAATGCACGTCATGTTTTGGTTCCAATTGTTATTAATGGAAAAAAAATTCGTAAGGACTTGTTTGTAATACTACATTTCCGATTAGTTTCATTGACTAGACATTGGCATTAAAAACACCGACGCCCAAAATTATATAATAAATATTTATTATGTATTTATATGTTAGATGAAATTTAATTATATCAAACCGCACCTCACAATTTACTCCCGTAAATACCCGCTGCAACGCGCGGGCACTACCACTAGTTATCTTATTAAGGAGGAGTGATGGCCAACATAGTAATTTTGTACACCATTCAACTATTATAGCAATATGTACAAGTAAATCAAGCTTATATAACAAGGGTATAATTGGAACTTTTTGTAACATTAAGACACTTACAAGGGTAGCAATGTAATTTTAGTGTGGTCTCATGCCTCACATGCTTAAAACATATTCCATTCCTACCCTCACATTTATCTATATCTAAATTAGAAGGACCAAATGTGGGTGAAAGAGTAAATTCATCTTCATTTTGCTGAATCGGTTATCATAATCATCAATTCAAGTTTTAATCCTTCAGTCATCATCAATTCAACATTAATTCAAGGTTTAATCAAACACCATAAGACTTCAATGCCAAAACTTTAATATCATCTTTCGGTTTGTATTGAACAATGCCAAGCGAATCCGCCAAAGGTAACAGATCTTCACACCATGTTGTAACCGATGAAATTAATGAGGATTATTAGAATTAATGTTATTGAAATTAAGGTTGTAACCGTTGACATTATTCGAATTAATAATGCTACGCATTTCAACGTATATAATCATCATCTGATTAACGAGCTTCAATCATGTCGAAAAAAAAATCCGTTTCAGCGATCTAAGGTGAGTTTTATAGATTCCTTAACTGCTTTATTTGGTTTCCTATACAGTAATTCAGATTTTGTTTACATCAAATTTCGAATATATTATGTTGATTTGGTATTTCGATGTTTAAATAATCAAATTCGAACAAAAAGTTTGAAACTTCGGAATCTAATTTCGAATGGATTTATGTTACTGTTATTGTGAATCCAACTTTTGATCTGGATTCCGGAAGATACATGTTGACCCTACTTTTTTCAACAAATGGGTCGACTTGCTAACCTATTTTTGTAGATTTATAGGAAAATTGGGGAGAAATATGGGATGAGTTTTAGTGAAGATGAGATTTTGAGTAGGTACAGGAGAGCTTATGAGCAGCCTTGGTGTGGATCCCGAACCAGGTGAGATTGTTGAGTATGTGTTTAATTGGTGAGTTAGTTTGTATTTAGGGTTAATTATGTGTGGATGTGTTTATATAAGTCAATAAATTGTGTTTGTGACTGTTACAGCTTTGTTTTAGATTCTCAAAGTTAAGAGGTTAGATTTGCTTGAAAATTTTGTGATAATTTACATCTTGAATTGGATTTGGCTTGTTGGCAAATGGCAACCATCACAAATTATTATATATAACAAAGAAGTTCTTGAACTTGAAGGTATGAATTTTAACACTTCCTAGCCATTCATCAAAAACAGTTTTCATTAAATAATATTAAGTTGTTATACTTTATATACAACAATATACTTTATATACAACAAATGTTAATACTTTATATACAATAGATGGGTATGTGTGAGTGTGTGTTGGGATCTTTGTATAAATTAGGTTTATAAATGAGTCATTTGCAGACACTTTTAGCCTTTGCCACCCAAAGAGTCATTTGCACGCAATTTTAGTAACCTTTTCTTATGTATTGGTGAAGAAGTGTAACCTGTGAAAGATATGCAATCACCAGTGTGTAGTGGAAATATGCAAGAAGGTGAGTAAATAAGTCCATTTGCATTTGACTAATTCCCATGAAGCAATTTTTTTTGTTAAGTGAAATTTATATGATTTTGATTTATTTTATCTTAAAGGTCATATATTTTGGAAGTTTCTCGAAACTTTGTTGTGTTTTGCAATTTATATTGCTATTATTGCGTTGTGTATATTTGGTTAGGTCGGCATTCATTTTAATTTGATGTTCACACTAGGGATTAAAGAAAAACACACATCCTACGAAAAAAAACTTTGTTGGGTCTTTTGCTATTTAAATTGCTATTATTACGTTGTGTATATTTGGTTAGGTAAACATTCTTTTAACTTGATGTTCACATTATGGATTAAACAAAAACACATATCCAAAGAAAAATTTTAGACTGAAGTGCTTCTCTTTGCTCATTTGCTTGGTTTAAAAAATAACGCCTCAAAAAGAGCCTGAGGCACTCGAGGCGATCAGGAAAAAAGCCTCAGGGCCTTGAGGCAGCGCTTCATGACATTTGGGTCAACATTGGTCAACATTGGGGTTCGTAGAAGGGTAAGATGTAGAAAGAACCAAAGGGATGAAGAGATTATGAAAGCTTTACATGATGAAAAAGTATGAGATGCAAAAGAAAATGAAACGATTTAGCTTTTGGTTGTACATAAGGCATATTTGATTGTACATAGAGCAACATCTCACGTACGTGAGGCTCTTGCCTCATGCCTCACGCCTGAGTGGTTTGAGGTCGAAACACCTCAGAGCGCCTCACGCTTTTTAATCCATGCTCATTCGGCATTTTTAGATTAGGCGATTCAGGAAATGTTTTGTATAGCAAACTAGGTTCATGTATGTATGGCTTGAAAGTCCACGAGTCTTATTGGACTGTGGGGAATAGTTAGTGGGTTGGTACACACAGAGGACATTTTTGTGTATAGAAGTTGAATCACTGAATTTTAATGAGGATTTGTAATCTCTTTTAAATCAATGTTGTCTAAAAGAAACTGGTATATAGCAACTCTTCCGCAACACAAATATCTATAATTATGAAAATTTCTATGAAACTTAGTCATCTGTCATCCACTATTAACGACCTTTGTTATGTTGGTGTATTATTGAATATGCATTTTTGCCATTCGTACATAATCACATTGCTGCAATACAAGTTTTTTTAGGATCCCGCAGCAACGCACGGGTAAACCAACTAGTTATAATAAAATGTAATACACAAGTGTATAATGTGTCAAACATGGGCGCATCTTGGCTTGGGCCAGGCCAGGCCGGGCCTCAGCCTGTAACACTCCGCATCTAATATCATTCAATATTGTCCGCTTTGCTCATTAGAAGCTTATAGATTTGTTCTTGGTTGCATGAGTGAAAACTTTCCAGGTGGTCGCCCATCAATGAATTATTGTCACTTGAGCACGCTTAACTATGAAGTTTTGATGTACTCCACAGCCACATGCACCCAAAACACGTTGGTGATTTAAGAGGCAAGACATTACTTATGAACCAAGATCTCTCCTGTCCACAGACGATGTGGGATATGCTTAGGGTGTTACATGGCCCGTCCAACTTTTTCAATAAAAAGTATTAATTTATCGATATTTTTCAAAAAAAAAAATTATGTATTGAATCCGGCATGCCCTGCTTTTTTTAGTACATCCCAACCTTTAAAAAAACATTTACTAAAGCTCAATTTTGTGTATTGAGTCCACTCTTAAGTCCACAATCAATTACTTAAGCTTACAAGCAATTACTATTAGGCCTGAAAAACCTATCTCTAAAAAACAACCATGAATCGTGAATAGCCACCCCCAACCCAAAACAAACCCTACCTCTAAATAATAACTTTACTCAATTACTCCTTACACCTGTGAATTGTTCGACACTTAGACACGGGAGAGGGTTGTTCGACATTGACACTTCGATAGGTTAGTGTTTGATTTGGGTTTTTGATTTGTTATATGATTTATTTTGAGGTTTTGATTTGGTATTTAGGTTTTGGATTTTTATATGATTTGGGGGTTTTGATTTGGTTATATGATTTGGGTTTTTTATTTGGTATATGATTTTGGGTTTGTTGAATTAGGTGAATTATTATGGGAAAACCGAAATTGCTGAAAATTTTGATTCAATGTCCGTAATTGAAGAGTTTAAAAAACTTAAAGATCGTTGAGCTAAGTTGCGATACCATTTTTGCAGATACTCATCCTTTCTCTCGCATTTTTATTTTGGCCTTTGTTTGTTAAAAGTAGGGTTTTTTTTTTGTGTGTGAAAAATGCAATTTAAATTATTTAAGATAAATGGATATTTAGAGTTCTTATTGTTTGACCCAACCCGCACCAGATCGCCGACACAAAACTTAGTGGTATGCGAGAATATTAGGTTATGCGATTTTTTGCCCAACCTAGCAAAAAAAGTTCAAGATCGCCACTGGTCTCAAACACGTTATAATAGTGTCTTATTAACGACGTACGTGGTTATCTTTAAACAAACACGATATCACCAATGATGTTAGAGAAATGGGAGGCTATGACTCAAGCCAGGGAGACCATCCTACTCGAGCCCATTTTTATATAATAAATCAGAGGGGGTAGTATATAGAAATTCTTAAAACAAAATATAAATTTTAGTTTTAATTTCTACAGCGTTAATACATAAGAATAACAGAATTAACACTATAATATGATACACAAATATAATGAACATGATACTTACAGAGATATTGTACCAGGAGGCCTTGATCAGAGATTGCACAGAGACAACGTAGAATTTTGGTACTTTTTTTTTTATGATGGGGATATAATATGAAAACTAAGGGAAGAAGCTAAAGATAGGAAGTTATACTATGGAGTTTCTAATAGAGATTTAGCGTGCCATAGGATGGGTTTTCAAAGTTTCAATATTATAAATTCTCACAGGCTGGTGTTTACAACAATACACAAAGCCTTATATAGGCTGCGAAAGTTCCTATTACATTATTACACTATGCTACTAAACAAAATAACACAGTAACACAAAATGAAAATCCATGGCTATAAACAAAAGATAAAAATTCTACATAAAAAGTTGTCTGTCATCTGCCAAGATTCTTATCTTGATAGAAATTATTACTATGCATTATCGGTTGTCTTCCTCTTTAATCATTTTTGTAATTACATCTTTGCTTGCATCATTCTTCAGAAGTTTCTGTAAGTGTTGTCTATGGAGGGTGGAGGGTGCTGATACAGGATCTGAATTAGCATCTTCATGGTATTCTTGATTCATAATATGTTTTAACTCTAAGAATTCTCCTTCCCCTACAAAAGGAAGAAGCATATTCCAGTTTGATGTGAATAAAATTGAAGATAATGTCCTTCTCCTAATAACTTGTAGCAATCCAAGAGAAACTCATCTAGCAATTCTGGAGTTTTTTTATTTTCTAATATAAACTTGGTCAACTCTATAGAAACACTTGTACCGCTTTCATCGATATTTTTTATCCATGGTAGTTTGGAAAAATTTATATTTGTTGTAATGACTATGCTGTCTAGATGATTATATAAATGAAATTTGTGGCTCACAAATTTTCTTTTGTAGGCTGGTCTGGAAGTATAGGCATCAGCATAAGGAAATGATGAGAAGATTTTGTATCCTACTGTTGGATTGATCGAGTGTGTTGATATGTTGTCGGTAGTCATTGTAAATTTTCTCTGAAACGGTCCAATAGTTTTTCTGTTTTTCTATTTAATCTATATTCTAAATCATCAGTCATACCATGATAATATAATTGGATTATTTTCTCATCTGTTAGTTGTGTAGGCAGGCTAATCTAGAGGAGTAAAAGACCTACTCCATTACCACCATTATCTGTTCTTTCTACAACCTTGACTCTTGTCATCTCATTTGCTTGGAAAGCTATGTCTACGATTTGTTGTTGTAGTTCATACAAGAATACAGGGAACTCTACACAAATGCTTTATGATACCAGTTTTTCAAACTCAGGGAATCGTTCTACTACTGGCCTTATAGACCGCCACCATCGAGTATCTAGTCTTCTTATTCTGAATACATCATAATTTCTATGTAGCTTTGTATTCTCTTTCTTTTCTTTTTTTTCCTTGAGCTTGTGTAATAACCGTGTGTTTTTTGTTTCAAGTATGGCCAATTTTTGTTTTAATACGTTATATTCATTTTTTTTATAGACTATGTATTTTTTTCCTTGGTGTATAAGTTGTTCCTGTAATTGAGCAATCACTTCTTCTTGAACCTTAATCACTTGCTCTGGATTCATTTTTGCTATTTGAGAAAACATTTGAACTTCTTCAGATTCAATGTAAAAGTTACTTATACCAAAATGTTCTGTAAAAGTTACTTGTACCAAAATGTTCTCTTGCCATTTTAATGCTTCAGCAAAAGAATGAAAACCTTTATAAATTGGGGTTGGACACTGTATATATTTTGCAATTGTCTTCCATTTATTAAAGATACCAATTTTGTACCTCTAAAAATAAGGTAATGTGTAAACTTATGTTGTGTCTTTTTAGGAGTCTTTGTACTTTGTTCAGCAAAATAAATACCGAGAGCATTTAAAACTTGTACTTTAAAGCTTGACGCTTGAGGCATAGTTTGAATATGCTAAAGATTATCTAATAAATATTGTTGCTTTTCTGTTAATTTCATCCCAATAATAGGTCGGAACTTTGTAAGGCGTAATTTCCAAAAGTAATGACTGAATTTTCTTTATTTTGTTTATAGGAGTTCGTCCTTGCTGTAAAATGCCTTTGTTTTATACATGTGTAACATTGTTGAGACCAGTTATTGTTGCACGCAATTGTCTATAGTTGTTTAGTTCGGTTGCCTTGATTGACTGACTCATCAGTTTTTCTGTTTTTTCTTCTTTAGATGATGTATTCATTAGAATAACCCTCTCAAACGGTGCAGGCTGTATAAGCTTTGCTTTGTCTTGTTTTCCTGTCCTTCTAAAAACAAAAGCTTGTTTTTTCTCCTTTTATGTGCTCGAAATTTATGGCCTAACCATTTCCTTGTATAATATTATGTAGGTTTACCCATCGAGTTTTGTTAATCTTCTTACTCTGGTCGTTTTTTTATGAATTTTAAAATTGCTTCACAATCGGTTCTTACTATAAATTCCTTAATAAAAGATATTTTAAATTTTTTTAGAGCATAAATTGATGCTTGTATCTCAAAATCTATACTTGTCCAGTTGTTTTTATTTTGAAAAAAAAAATTTCCACCAACATAGGCACAAATTTTTTCTTCACTTTTTAAACTATATTTGTTTGGTATGCATAAAAGAACTGCTCCGTATCCTTCTTTACATCCATCTGTTTTGACAATTATATAATACTAGGTTAGAGCCCCGCGTGTACACGCGGTATATATCCATGTCAAATGAAAAAAAAATCTATAAAGATTGTAGTATGCAAATTTATTTATTGAAAATTACGTAATACAATTCGTGTGAATTTTGGTTGATTGTATATTATCATAAAAAAGTTTAATGTTACCCAATAACATATATATGAATCAACAAATGTTTGAGTTGACGTGATTTAAAAACAAATAATGAAATGAATAAATATATATTTATTGTACCGACATACAAATGAAGATTAAATTCAAAGTAAATAAATGTAGTTTAACAAATCATACAACCCAAAAATTATAAAAAAAAAATTAAACAATTTATGCAAAATATGATCACATACTTATTCACAAACTTCAAAATATTTTTTTTATAGACAACATTTGGTATTTATTATTAACGCTGTCATCTTTGCCCAATATTAGTATCTTCAGGCCATCTCTACTTTTGTCACTTGGCAGCGACATAAAACTGCCCATGTGTAAAAACAGGATCTTTCAAATACAGACCTACCCTAAATAGGGTTTGTCCTTGACTCTTATTTATTGTCATTGCGAAACATAAAGTAAGAGGGAATTGTCTTCTGTTAAATTTGAAAGGAATCTTCTTATCAGATGGGGATAGCCTAATTCTTTGGAAAAAAGTTCGCATTCCAATGTTACTCCCTGAATTATTTTAGCTTCTATAACACGAATTGACATGGCAAGACGATTTGAAACTCGTGGCTTTGAAAAGAATTTATGTCCACTTATAGGATCCCTAAACCATTTGAATAACAAAACAGTGAAATTTGTCAAAAACAACTCTGGTGAGGAAAAGAAAGGCATTTGGCATTATAATTGTATTATCATCAAGAATTTAAGGTAAATATATCCAGAAGACCCTAAACTGTTTTGACGGTTTGACTCATAACCAATGACCTAAAAATCAAGCTAAAACCACGGTGAAAATCAATACTAAATGAGATTTAAAATGTTAATAAGTAACCTCAAAAAATGTAATCAATAATTCAAATCAATTAAATTGGGTCAATAATATTAAAAATAATAGAAAAATTAAATTGGGTCAGTAATATTAAAAATAAATTTGTAAAAATAGTAATATAAATAAATGAGATTAAAAATGTTAATAAGTAACCTCAAAATTGTAATCAATAATTCAAAACAATTACATTAAAAACATCCGCATTTGAAATTAACTTACCAATTATCGACAAATTATTATTGACATCTTAAAATTAACAAATTACTATTAAAATGATTTTGATGATTATGTTTTAATGAAAACTGATTACAGAAAGTCATAATATAAAAAATTAATTTCGGTCAATAATATTAAACATAAATTCATAAAATTAATAATATATAAATGAGATTAATTTTTTTTTACTAAATAACATTAAATTCTTGCAATTATTATTAATGTCAATAAATAACATTAAAACTCTTAATAAATAACATTAAAAATGAATAAATCTTTTTAATTGCAATCAAGACCAATCAGAATTCGTAAAAATAGTAATATAAATAAATGAGTTTAAAAATCTTAATAAATAACTTTAAAATCGTAATCAATAATTCAAATCAGTTACATAAAAACATCCGCGTTTCAAATTGACTTCCCAATTATCGACAAATTATTATAGACATATTAAAATTAGCATATTACTATTGAAATGATTTTGATGATTATCTTTTAATAAGAATTGATTAAACGAAAGTCATAATATAAAAAATTAAATTTGGTCAATAATTTTAAACATAAATTCGTAAAATTAGAAATATACATAAATGAGATTAATTTTTTTTACTAAATAACATTAAATTTGGTCAACTATTGTCACACCCTCAAAATCCACTTGCGGAGTTTTACCGCGAGGCGCATGACAAACCAGGATCCAAACCAACGATCACAATAAACAAGTCTAAATGAATATAAATGCAATTTCAAAACATAGTTTAAAATCCCCGTTTACAGCGGAAGCTTATTCAAAACAATTATTCAATAATAAACCAATGTTCAACGTTTGTAAAATCATGCAACTCTAGCTAGACGCCGTGCAGACGCGTGCGCCCTAGTTCCACTGTGCTACCTTAGCGACCTGAGAAAACATGTAAAAGTTTACGTCAGCACAAAAATGCTGGTGAGTTTACAGGTTTTGTAATCCAAGTACCAAGTCCACCTGTCCATACTATAACAAATCGAAAACCAGCATACGCTAGCTAGGCGTACGTTTTGTTACTACCACGATTGGAAAACCATTACTAACTCGAATACCAGATGTTGTGCCCGAAAAGTACCAGTTGTTCCTTTTGTTCCTGTTTGAGACAATATGCACTCGCCCGGCCCTCCAAGCTGACGAGCGGGGTTGGTCACTCCCAATAGCGCTATTCACATTTCCCCGTTGTGCAAACCCGCACATTCATGGTTCCCCCCGGGACTTCCAAAGATCGTGTAGTACACAATAGAAACCCATAGTATGACAGTAGTTACCAAATAATCGTTTTAACACATGTTTTCTCCCCCGAAAAGTATGAAACCAGTTTAAAAGAGGGGCCGTAAACTCACCTTAAGTTGCATTACTCCTTAACCCGAGTAAACTCAGCTGCTATGCTAGTCCCGTAAAGCGGCGACCTAACATATGACAGTTACAAGTACTTAGACTAATAACCCGCAGGTTAATTAGTCCCTAGATGTCCAGACCATAACCAAGTTCGTTTGAAAACACCGTGACTGTTTAACTGACCCAAAGTACAAGACTCGACATCCCATTGGTGACCCGAGACTCCCCATGTTATGTTTACGCTCTCAAACAGACAATCATGCAATCACACTTAACATACGTTAACGCACAACAAGTTATAGCACATAGTTCACGTATCACCGAATTACATCCAAACATATGTTACCAAGTTATTATATATGTTACGGGGTTCCTAGCATGTTACTACATGTCAAATCGGGTCTCGGAATGCTAATTTACACTTACAGCAGCAGTACACGCGATTAGGAAAAGTAAACTAGCATTTAGGACTGATTGCATATAAAAACTAGCAATTAGGGCTGATTGCATATAAAAACTAGCAATCAGGGCTGATTGTATATAAAAACTAGCAATCAGGGCTGATTGCATATAAAAACTAGCAATCAGGGCTGATTGCATATAAAAACTAGCAATCAGGGCTACTCACATGAACAAACTAGCGATTAGTCCCTAATCGCATGAAAAACTGGCGATTAGCAATCCTAATTGCCTGTAACCTTGCTGTTCCAGTTTTTTCGCGCGTTTAACGCTCCAAATCAGATCCAGAACGTGTGTAACTACCCAATATCATCCCAAACACTATCCTAAACATGTTTCAACCAAAACCCTTCGTTTTGCCTCGTATTTTCAGCCCTGCATGCAATCATGTAATCCAAACACCATTCACATAGCATGCAACATCACATTAACATGCATAACAATAACCCTAATAATCAATTACTCAGATATTATCATCATAACATTAATATTATTCTGATTTAACCTAATAACATGTTAATCCATCATTATGAATCATAAAAACCCTAGCTTTCTAATCATAAACACCCATAACACATGTATACTAGTTAGAATCCGATTAACAACCCTTATTAACGATTTTCAGAAAGCTTTTTCGTTTTAGAACAGGTCTGGACCATTAGGGATTGATTAAAAACGTTTATAAAGATTCATGGATGGAAACCAAACCTTAGGATTATGAAAGAACGATGGATTATGCTTGAATCCTTGTGTTTTGATCAAAAATCGCGTTCCAGAGGTTGTGTGTGTGTTGGGGCAGGTTATGGGACGACTAGGGTTTGTATAATGAAGTTTATGAGGTCAAGTATGGTATTTATAGTCGTTTTTAGTCGTCCAGCACGTAACATGCGATTATGCAGCTTTACACGCGATCAGGAAGCCTAATCGCATGTAAGTTCATGCGATTGGGGCCTAATCGCATGAACAGTCATGCGATCAGTCCCCTACTCGCCCCACATGATGTCTACTCGCCTCCCTTATGGGCGATTAGGCTTGCCTAATCGCCTATAGGGGCTGGTTTCTTGCGTTTTGTGCGTTAAACCCCGTTTTAACATATGTTAACACATATTCACATACCGACAAGTCACATAATGATTGTAAACACTGATGAGCCGGTCGTCACGGTTCATACAAAACCTAAATAACCTAGGTAGCTAGGGTAAGTAGGGTATCGAATCCAAGGAGCATGTGGTTAGCGTCACACTAGCTGTTTGTTTAGTTACTTATGAAGATGTAGCGTTGTATTATGAAGTTCTTTCTAGTTTTCTCTTTTTGTTGGTTTTGGAGGGATGTTGGAATTTTCAAGTAATGAAAGCAACAATAAAATCTAGCTAACAATCACTCCCGGGTTCGGATATGCAAGTAATTAGGATTCAAGAGTTATTATGATAGATTTGCAAATTCACTTGTAAGAATCGCTAGGACAGAGAATCAAGACTTAGGCATCAACAAATAGCTACTAGGCCCTAAGTATGCTTCATTATCTAGTTCACCAAATCCTATATGTTGAGTTAAGGCATAATTGATAGAATTCATCTTATGAGCTTAAAAACACAATGGTCTCTAAACATGCAATAAGTCCAACCCAATACCAAGTCAATTAAGCACAACAATTAATTCATACAAATGATGTCACGATCACAAGTAGATTTGCAAGATACAAAAACCTTTAGTCATATAATGAGTCTAATCCAATAACCCACTTAAGTGATAGGATTTATCTCACAAGTCTAAAGATAATGTTGAAGCAAAACTTAATTGACAAGATTCATCTCTATGGTTTAAGCATACAAGAACATACACAAGGTTCAACCCAACATCAAAAGCTAATTGATGGAATTCATCCCCATGGCTCAAGCACAACATAAGCATACACAAAGTTCAACCCAATATCAACGATTCATTAAGAACAACACTTGTTTCTTGCAAAATACAATCATAATAACAACATAACGAATCCAAAAACTTACAATCCTTCACCCGGAAGTGAAGGGAAACTTAACCAAACATGGTTTTGGGAGCTTGAATGATGATGGAGAAGATTGGAAGAATGGCCATTGAAGATCTTGGATGATAATAATGATATGGAATGGATTGAAGTGATGAAAAAACCCCAAAAATCGCCCCTTTGATTGCCCAAATCGCCCTAAGGCGGCTGGAGAAGAAGTTAGGGTTGCAAGACTAATTTTCGGGTGTTTTAAAGAGTTTTGCCTCAGATACGGACGTAAGTTACGCTGCTGGGCGTAGCTTACGCTGGGCAGTTTCGCAAATTTCTTGTTTTCTTCATAACTTCTTCGTTTCAACTCCGTTTTCGCTCATTTTCGCGGCCACATCTTCGTATTTCCGCCCTCTTTCACATTATCACTTAATATCTTCCTTTAGAATCTATTAATTTTCTTCAAAATTAAATCAATCATCAAGAGTTTCTCCCGTGTGCTCGATTCTTCAAGATTTAGCTTATAACTTAGCTATTTTAGCACATAAAGCTTGTCACTCCTCATTCTCGGATAAGTACCTAATTCCAAGCAAACCTACACACAACAAACGATAAAATTACCAAATTAAACTACACAAATGTGATGCATCCGGCATCACATCACACCCCCACACTTATCTTTTTTCGTCTCGAAAAAATTATATACACTCTGCTCAAGACATTATCACAGACTAGCACCCCAGTCGCCCTATCATACCTTAGCTAAGGTCCAAAGTCATACTCCATTTATAGATCAGCATTAGATGTGTTAATTCAGCAAGTCAAATTGATTTTCAATTGAAATAGAATTTACCCGACTAAATCTAGCATGCTTCCGGTTTTTATTTTCATGCAACACACCCCTCACAATTTTTCACTCCACTCGGTTTAATATCTGGACTAGCATGTAATGCGCTAGTATTAATCACTCAAAAACCAAGTATGCAACTCTGTTATCATAGGCTTGTATGACAATCACACCTCAACTGTAGGCAATGCACATATCTAAAGGACTTACGGGTTTTGGGCTTAGGGTAAAGGTAGGAAATATTTGGCTAATAAATGGTTAAAACGAAGACACGTACCGACCCATGACAATCTTTTATTCATACTAAACACAAAAACTAAAACTGCGGGTTATTTTCAACCAGTATTACATAATACTAACAACTTTTTTTCTTTATATATTTTTTTTTCACTCTTTTTTTTTTCAATCGCCTACTTTGGTATATCGGCTTTATGAATTGACTGATTTTTTTTTCAACGTATAAATACTAAACATCATAATAACTATACTTAGATTGTCAAGTAACACTGATGACACAAAGGTCGGTTCAAGAAACTGATTTGGGTTTAACAAACGAATAGGTAAAGGCTCGACATAGCTACTAGGGGTAATATTGTTGGTAAACAGGTTAATCACATAGACAAATACACGGGTATCAAACGAAAAGGGTAATCCTAAATTGCCTTTATCATCTATGTGCATATCTAGTCTACAACCTCAGCATGTATCAAATCACACAAATTCTGCAACAGAGAAACATCTGGCCTACTCTCAACAAATGAAAAAAATATATATACAAGTCAATCTATCATCTAGTAGGCTCAAGATCTCACAAAAGTGGAGAAATGGGTTACCGATGTGTGCATGCATTTATTACCAATAGCTTGTTAAATCTAGTCAGACAATTCTAAATTTTTTTCTTAAAAAAAATACCTGCTGAAAACGGTTCATACTACTTTTCCACAAATTAGACCATGACTAAGGATCTACTGGCAAAACAATCAATAAACAACTGGTAGGTACCGAAAAAGCTGCTTTAATGTCGGATTAGAATGCTCTTTTTTTTAGGAAAATTCTCAAGACATTTTCAATTTTTTTTAGACACAAAAATAAATAAAAACGAAGTTTCCCCACCCCACACTTGAACGACACATTGTCCTCAATGTGAGATAGGAATAAAATAAAGCAAAGCAAAAAAAATACAACAGTAGAAGGAACAGACTCCCCTGGATAAGTAATACGCATATTAGTCCGTTCAATTCCTTCCAATGTCGGCCGTATAGCATTTCATTCGCAGCCGATGACAAACCTGGAACAAAGAAACACGAAAGAAAAAAAACAAACAAAACAAACAAATCGGGATTCCTGCAAACATTAGTGATTTCCAAATCGTCCTCACCCGAATGGAGATTGAGTACGGGCGGGACAATCTATTCTTGCAATTCAAATCAAAACAAGCAATCCCATGACTCCAACAAAATAAAACTGATTCAAACACGCTTAAAAATAAAAATTAAAAAAAAAGTTAAATAAAACAAATAAATATACAAAATATACAACAATCATACCTGATTCTCATTCATGGTGGCCTCAAAGAACATTTGCCTACCGAGTTTCCAATGTATGCTCGGTAGTTTACATGTCGTGTCCAAAGATGCTTGACTAGTATCGGCATGTAAAGATCATATGTTTTGCGAGTCCGCTTCAAAATAACTTGCCCAAAATCGTGCAAGCCAACCTTCCTAACCTTAGGCACCAAACTCACTAGCTCTTCTTGAGGAACCGTGTCTTCAGCAAGGTTTAAACATTCATTTTCTTGTGTAGGAAGACTTGGAACCTCTTCTTTAGCTATGGTGGATTCAATCTTTAAATCTTCAACCACATGAGGGATTGGTGCGGTATTCATCTCCACAACCTCCTCCTCAACTTGTGACAAAATCCACTCTTGTTTTGCTTGACATTTTTCATGAGGTGATAAGGCGATATAAGCCTTATCCTTTCTTCTTTCATAGCTTAGAATGTCGTACTTATAACTGAGCCATTTTAGCCGACATTCTCGTGATTGATAAGGTTTTGCTAATTCTTTTTCGACTTTAGAAAGTTGCACTTTAAACGTAATCTTGTCAAGTCTGCTTTGATCTGCCTGAAGTTGCCGCTTATGTTCGGCGTTCACTAGTGTTTGGTAGTGTTGAAAGGTTGGGGGAGGGGCAAGCTCTTCATAGTACAAGACCGGGGTGTTCTCCCATATTTCATAAGCAATTAAATACCTTCTTGCTGCCTCCTTTTTCAATGCAAGCTTTAGACAATATTCAAAAGTGTGGCGCGGATCCCCACAAACCGCACATGTATCGCGATATGCATACATGGTCAAAACTTGAGCTTCTTTTACCTGCGAAAGAAAGATCCTGCACAGACAACTAGAAAACCCAAAGTGAAATCTAATAAAATTTTTTAAAAAAAAAACTAAAAATAAAAACAAAGATTTTTTTTTTTTTTTGAATTTTAAAACAACTAAATATACACACAAACAAACACGCAATGCAACACTAAGCTCACTACCTCCCCGGCAACGGCGCCATTTGATGAGCCGGTCGTCACGGTTCATACAAAACCTAAATAACCTAGGTAGCTAGGGTAAGTAGGGTATTGAATCCAAGGAGCATGTGGTTAGCGTCACACTAGCTGTTTGTTTAGTTACTTATGAAGATGTAGCGTTGTATTATGAAGTTCTTTCTAGTTTTCTCTTTTTGTTGGTTTTGGAGGGATGTTGGAATTTTCAAGTAATGAAAGCAACAATAAAATCTAGCTAACAATCACTCCCGGGTTCGGATATGCAAGTAATTAGGATTCAAGAGTTATTATGATAGATTTGCAAATTCACTTGTAAGAATCGCTAGGACAGAGAATCAAGACTTAGGCATCAACAAATAGCTACTAGGCCCTAAGTATGCTTCATTATCTAGTTCACCAAATCCTATATGTTGAGTTAAGGCATAATTGATAGAATTCATCTTATGAGCTTAAAAACACAATGGTCTCTAAACATGCAATAAGTCCAACCCAATACCAAGTCAATTAAGCACAACAATTAATTCATACAAATGATGTCACGATCACAAGTAGATTTGCAAGATACAAAAACCTTTAGTCATATAATGAGTCTAATCCAATAACCCACTTAAGTGATAGGATTTATCTCACAAGTCTAAAGATAATGTTGAAGCAAAACTTAATTGACAAGATTCATCTCTATGGTTTAAGCATATAAGAACATACACAAGGTTCAACCCAACATCAAAAGCTAATTGATGGAATTCATCCCCATGGCTCAAGCACAACATAAGCATACACAAAGTTCAACCCAATATCAACGATTCATTAAGAACAACACTTGTTTCTTGCAAAATACAATCATAATAACAACATAACGAATCCAAAAACTTACAATCCTTCACCCAGAAGTGAAGGGAAACTTAACCAAACATGGTTTTGGGAGCTTGAATGATGATGGAGAAGATTGGAAGAATGGCCATTGAAGATCTTGGATGATAATAATGATATGGAATGGATTGAAGTGATGAAAAAACCCCAAAAATCGCCCCTTTGATTGCCCAAATCGCCCTAAGGCGGCTGGAGAAGAAGTTAGGGTTGCAAGACTAATTTTCGGGTGTTTTAAAGAGTTTTGCGTCAGATACGGACGTAAGTTACGCTGCTGGGCGTAGCTTACGCTGGGCAGTTTCGCAAATTTCTCGTTTTCTTCATAACTTCTTCGTTTCAACTCCGTTTTCGCTCATTTTCGCGGCCACGTCTTCGTATTTCCGCCCTCTTTCACATTATCACTTAATATCTTCCTTTAGAATCTATTAATTTTCTTCAAAATTAAATCAATCATCAAGAGTTTCTCCCGTGTGCTCGATTCTTCAAGATTTAGCTTATAACTTAGCTATTTTAGCACATAAAGCTTGTCACTCCTCATTCTCGGATAAGTACCTAATTCCAAGCAAACCTACACACAACAAACGATAAAATTACCAAATTAAACTACACAAATGTGATGCATCCGGCATCACATCAAACACATAACACATGTAAGTACACATATTCACCCTCGTTCACCAATTCCCGGGACTCGAGACTCGTATGTTCCGTATGCCCTGACGATCCTACAAATCGTCACCATTTGTACACTTGGTTAAGGACCGACATCTAATGAACCTCTAGACCAACATCCAATGATCCTCTAGACTAAACCGATAGTTCCCGAACCATAACCCGACTTAACTAACCCTGTTAAGTACGATATACGCGTGACTCGCTAAGGTAGACTTTCATCTAGACAACGTTGTTAACCAGAATTTACCGGGTGTCACATCATCCCCACGTTAAAAGAATTTTCGTCCCGAAAATTGCACAAGTACCAAAAGAACAAGGAAATAACGAAGGGAACAAACAAAAGATAGAAACCAAAAGAGAGATTTACCCGAGTTGTCACATCATCCCCACGTTAAAAGGAATCTCGCCCCGAGATTCATTCAGCTGCAGAAGAGACATATCTCGACTCGAACGCTTCCTTAGGAAAGAGGTGAGGATATTTAGACTTCATCTGATCCTCCCGTTCCCAAGTGTACTCTGGTCCCCGGTTCGAGTTCCACCGAACCTTAATGATACGAATCTTGCTGTGACGTAGGCTACGAATCTTGTAATCAAGGATCTCCACAGGTTCTTCCACAATCCGAAGACGATCATCAACCTTGATCTCTTCCAGTGGAACAATGAGAGACTCGTCAGCCAGACACTTCTTCAAGTTTGACACATGGAAGACGTTTGTGACACCCGTCACCCTCGTCTTTCGTCAGATTTACAAAAAATAACCCTTGAAATATTTTCATTATAGTCCCTATAAGTTCGTCGTTTTCAAAGTTAATTTTTGAAAAAAAAATATATATATATATATATATTTATTATGGATCGGGTGTAAGTTTTAGTCAAATACGTATCTCGAACGTCAACGCAGTGGATGTTATAAAAAAAATTCCAAGTTTAAAGAGTTTTATAAAGTTTAAAAAAAATAAATATATTGGTTAATTATCCTAACTTGGTTAGTGTATTTATAAAGAAAACATAACAAAAATCATAATAAATTAACCAAGTTAAAGGTTGAGGGACTATTTCTGCCAAGTTCCAAAAGTTTTAAAAGTTGTTTTCCCTCCCTCTCCTCTTCACGTTTTTCCGGCGACCATGTCCGGCCACCGGATATTTTTCCGGCCAAGTTGGAAACTTCATTTTTATCAAGCGTTAATCCGTTTTAATGATTGCAATGCGTTTCTCCATCAATTATAGGACCGTTAATGGGTTTTAACGAGCATTTTAATCAAATTAATTCGGGTTCTAATGAGGTAACCGATCGGATTTAATGAAGAACTCAAAACGCTCGTTTTTGCAACAACTATATAATATGACCGCTCCATTTCGTTGCTGCACACCTGCACGTTGCAAACAAACCATAAGAAAACACTTAAATCCGTCCAGTAACCCGGAAATCGGCCTCTCACACGCGGACCTGCATCCATCGCGCACGGCCGCTATACGCATTGTGAGTCGTTTTTTTTTTATGCCATTTTGATCCTTGTGTACTCACCTTCAAAAGCCCTAAAGTCTCTTGGCTTAATCGTACTTGAATCGGGTTATTGTATAAACTAGGGTTAGGGTTTCTTAGTTGTTCATTTGGGGAAGAAGATGGTTATGAAGTAATGATTAAATAAATTGATCTTTCAGATAAACCAACAAAACAAGACTTGGTGTAGTGGTTGAGGCTCTACTAATTTACATGGGAGGTCAGGGGTTCGAACCCCATGACCAACAACCTTTTCCTTTTTTTGATTTTAGTTTGGTTCTTTTTGTCTTATGTGGTTTATTATTTAATTGTTTAATAATCAATTATAACCCAAATAAATCTATAATATTCATAATAAATTCATCTTTTGCCCAAAAATTATGAAAATTTAGGTATAGCTTCTTGATATCATAAAGAACATTTCCACATTTTTATTTTCTGAAAAATGTTTTATTTTTATATTTTTATTGAATTAAATTGATTTAATCATAAATAATTGATAAAAAATTCATTTTCAATGATTTTAATCTCAAATTTTTTTGAATAATTATTTCTAACCATTCTCAACTGAAATAAAAATTATTGGTCAAGAAAACATTTATTTTTATTAATTTTCACATTTTTAATCATTTAAACATGATTTAATCTCATTAAATCAGTTTTAAATATAAATAAGTTTATAAAAATTATGAGAAAATTATTCTAATTTGTTTACATCAAAAGTCATCCATTTTCTATAAAAATAGCATTTTTGGATCATGTCTTGAATTATTAGTCTTATTTACGTTTAGACATAATAACACATTTATTTATTTATACAATTTAAACATCTATTTTATAAATGTTTTTCTTATAAAATAGAAATACTCATATGATTTAATGTCTTAATTATTTGTTGAATCGTTGTGTAACACAAAAATTATTTATTTATATATTTATGATTATTGTATTATTTTAATTTAGTTAAAGTAACTAACTAAATTATTTTGTCTTGATTATTCATATTGTTATCTAAATATTTAATCGGTAATAATTATATTACCTAAATCATATTACAAACTTTGGTACATTATTTTTAATATACAACTCTTACATTAATTCGACTAATCATAAAAACTCTAATTCCCCAAATCGACTTAGCAAACCCTAATGCTTTAGACCCTAGTTACTTTAGACTCTTAGACGTTTCCTTATTAGTATTCTTACACATTATAGGTTGAATTCCTCGGAATTCTCATTACTTAGCTCACGACCGCTTAAGTGGATTTTGATCGCTTTCGCTAACTGTGAGTATATCTTTCCCCTTTTTACTATTTTACATTTCGGGGTGACTCATGTACTTACTATCAAGTTTATATTTTCTTTTACTAAAATGGCAATTCTTATGGGTGTTTGCTTGTGTTATTTTGTGTATCTATGACCTGTCAAATCATTAACCGCTGGGCGGCCTGGCATTTCAATGAATAGTACTATGGTTTATACCCTTGTGACTCTGTTGAGAGTCCTCGTCATTGCTATGTATTACATTATTACTAGCGCATACTATATATATCTGCTTTCTTCTCTTAGGGTTGATTTGACCCGGATTCCACTTATTACATCTTGCAAAATAACTCACGAATTGCTAAAGTTTACCTTACTATATATATCAAACGGATGTACTCACCAATACATTATATGTGTTGACAAAATTGTTTTGTACATGTTTCAGGTGACGTTTGATGTTTCATGCTTTCACGCTTAGGATGGACCTAGTGCTTTAATAAAAGTTGAACATTTAATATTTATGTTTGAGATTTCTATTAAGACTCTTTGTATTTCGTTTTGAATGATGGAAGTTATTTGCTATTAATATTTACAATTTAGTCCATGTGCTATTGAACAATCGTCACTACGTGACACCTCGATGTTTCCGCCATCGGTTGGGGTGTTACAGATTGGTATCAGAGCCATGGTTATAGGGAATTAGGTTATTAGTAAATGCTTTTGACCTAGACTATAACTAAGCTACCCATTACATGCTTTCTTTTATTCTCATATTTCTTTAGATAGATTTTCTCCTTTTACTTTTCATTATACTCGGAGAAGATTTTTATTCTACAAATGGAACGAAAACACCAAGTCAGGAGTGATATCCATACCTTGGTGAATAGTTTCACTCTTTATATGTTTTATTTATTTATTTTATTTATCTTGGAATATTTTCCTTTCGAGATAGGAGACGTCCAAATCTCAAGGAATCTATCCCTCCAAAAGAAACTTACTCACTAAGCTAGGAGTGATATCCTTATCTTAGTGACCAGTTTCACTCCATCATATTTTTACTATTTGGAAGTATATCTTTGAGTTAGGAGTGAAATCCACATCTCGAGGATATATATATTTCCACATTTCAAGTTCCGCTAGAGTTTTGCAATTTATTTGTGACGGGGCACGTGCAATCTGGAAGGGTGAGCGCCTGTATTCTGAGTTTTCTGTCTAGGTTGGTAATTCGCATAAATCCCAATCAGACGAGGGACCCGTTTACCTACCTGGGAATTCTCGGGATGAGCATTCACTTATAGGCTAAAGTACGCCCCCACAAGTCACTAATAATATTTCAATTACTTTAGTCAGTCAACAGTTCTTTGGAAACACTCTTATATCTCGTTTTATACTTGGTATTGTTATTCATTTGAAGTTTTATCATGATTTTCTTTATGATACTCATAATTTTTCTTATATCAATTTATAATTACTATATCTCATGTTATGTGTTACCTGTCTTGATATAAACTATGGCATTTCCAAGATTTTTTGGAATCAAATCTCATAATTATTTTTCACTTTTGTAGATGTCTGATCGCGAATCTCGTAAGAGAGCCTCGAAGCGTCAGGCTAAACTGAAATCTGACCAGCGTATCGCGACTATGCTAAATGACAAGTTGGAAACACTTGTTCCTAACATCATTAATGCTATTATTCCAAATCTTAACCTGAACGGTAGCTCGAATGGGAACTCTAACGGGAATACAAATGGAAATGGTGGGGCTAGTGAGAATAAGTGCACTTTCAAGCACTTCAACTCATGTCATCCCAACAAGTTTAATGGCACTGAGGGAGCCACTGGGTTACTTGAATGGTTCGAAAGTATGGAGAATACGTTTATTAATAGCGACTGTCCAGATAACCTACGTGTTCGTCATGCCACGGGTGTTCTTCAAAAGAGAGCGCTTACTTGGTGGAATGGTGAAAAACATGCTCGAGGGACGGAAGCTGCTTTAGCTATGTCTTGGGATGATTTCAAAATCGCCATGACTACTGAATTCTGCCCTCGTAGTGAGATGAAGAAATTGGAGGATGAGTTCTATCACCTCAAGCAGGATAGTGGAAACAATGTCCCCTACAACAACCGTTACCACGAGTTGAGCTTACTAATCCCTCGTATGGTAACCCCGGTATCCTTGGCTATTGAGAAATATATTGAGGGATTGCCACCTCAGATCCATGATTCGGTTATGGGAAGCAAGCCTACTACTGTAGAGGATGCCATTCGTCTCGCAGCATCTCTTACTGACAAACACGTCAAGGATGGTACTCTAACTCGTAAGGGTACTAAAAGACCTACTGAAACCCCTGCTACCACTGAACCGTCTCAAGCAAACTCTGTCTCTACCTCTAGTTCCAATAAGAAACGAAAAGGTGGAAACCAGAACTATGCTGTTGTTACACCCCTTAATCAGGTTCCTGTTGCAAACACATCTACTGCACCTCAAACTCAAAAGGTTCAGGGAAACTATTCGGGTTCACACCCTAAATGCATTTCATGCAACTTTCACCATCCAACTACTCGACCCTGCTATAAATGTGACACTTGCGGCAAAGCAGGCCACACTGCTTCTCACTGTCGGGAAACTGGACCTGGGAATGCTCAAAACCAGAGGACTGGTCAACCCAGAGCTTGCTATGCTTGTGGTGATCCTAACCACAGGCAAGATAGGTGTCCTCATTTAGCTGCTTTCATTCAGTCTCGCCAGCAAACCCCAGCACTTCCAGCAGCTCCAACAGTTCCAGCAATTCAAGCGGCTCCAGCTCGTGGTCGTGCTTTCAACATCAACGCTAACCAAGATCAAGCTACCAACGACATTGTCAATGGTACATTTCTTATTACTAGCTTATATGCTTCAATTTTGTTTGATATCGGTATGGATAGAAGTTTTTGTCTCGTTAGAATTTGAACCTTTACTTGCTCGTGATCGTTCTCGTCTTACCCATCCTTTTGCTGTGGAGGTTGCTAATGGCAATCTTATCCTTGTAAAATCTATGCTCCGTAAATGCACGTAGAACCTAAACGATCATAAATTTTCTGTTAATCTAATACCTGCTTTTAGGAACCCTACGAACCGAGTTTATAAACCTATCCTGGATTAAGTCGTAACTGACTTTCATCGATAACATGCATACATACACCAGAAACCTTCACTTGAAAGAAATTTCGAGACGAAATTTTCTAAAGTAGGGGAGCCTGTGACACCCGTCACCCTCGTCTTTCGTCAGATTTACAAAAAATAACCCTTGAAATATTTTCATTATAGTCCCTATAAGTTCGTCGTTTTCAAAGTTAATTTTTGAAAAAAAAAAATATATATATATATATATATTTATTATGGATCGGGTGTAAGTTTTAGTCAAATACGTATCTCGAACGTCAACGCAGTGGATGTTATAAAAAAAATTCCAAGTTTAAAGAGTTTTATAAAGTTTAAAAAAAATAAATATATTGGTTAATTATCCTAACTTGGTTAGTGTATTTATAAAGAAAACATAACAAAAATCATAATAAATTAACCAAGTTAAAGGTTGAGGGACTATTTCTGCCAAGTTCCAAAAGTTTTAAAAGTTGTTTTCCCTCCCTCTCCTCTTCACGTTTTTCCGGCGACCATGTCCGGCCACCGGATATTTTTCCGGCCAAGTTGGAAACTTCATTTTTATCAAGCGTTAATCCGTTTTAATGATTGCAATGCGTTTCTCCATCAATTATAGGACCGTTAATGGGTTTTAACGAGCATTTTAATCAAATTAATTCGGGTTCTAATGAGGTAACCGATCGGATTTAATGAAGAACTCAAAACGCTCGTTTTTGCAACAACTATATAATATGACCGCTCCATTTCGTTGCTGCACACCTGCACGTTGCAAACAAACCATAAGAAAACACTTAAATCCGTCCAGTAACCCGGAAATCGGCCTCTCACACGCGGACCTGCATCCATCGCGCACGGCCGCTATACGCATTGTGAGTCGTTTTTTTTTATGCCATTTTGATCCTTGTGTACTCACCTTCAAAAGCCCTAAAGTCTCTTGGCTTAATCGTACTTGAATCGGGTTATTGTATAAACTAGGGTTAGGGTTTCTTAGTTGTTCATTTGGGGAAGAAGATGGTTATGAAGTAATGATTAAATAAATTGATCTTTCAGATAAACCAACAAAACAAGACTTGGTGTAGTGGTTGAGGCTCTACTAATTTACATGGGAGGTCAGGGGTTCGAACCCCATGACCAACAACCTTTTCCTTTTTTTGATTTTAGTTTGGTTCTTTTTGTCTTATGTGGTTTATTATTTAATTGTTTAATAATCAATTATAACCCAAATAAATCTATAATATTCATAATAAATTCATCTTTTGCCCAAAAATTATGAAAATTTAGGTATAGCTTCTTGATATCATAAAGAACATTTCCACATTTTTATTTTCTGAAAAATGTTTTATTTTTATATTTTTATTGAATTAAATTGATTTAATCATAAATAATTGATAAAAAATTCATTTTCAATGATTTTAATCTCAAATTTTTTTGAATAATTATTTCTAACCATTCTCAACTGAAATAAAAATTATTGGTCAAGAAAACATTTATTTTTATTAATTTTCACATTTTTAATCATTTAAACATGATTTAATCTCATTAAATCAGTTTTAAATATAAATAAGTTTATAAAAATTATGAGAAAATTATTCTAATTTGTTTACATCAAAAGTCATCCATTTTCTATAAAAATAGCATTTTTGGATCATGTCTTGAATTATTAGTCTTATTTACGTTTAGACATAATAACACATTTATTTATTTATACAATTTAAACATCTATTTTATAAATGTTTTTCTTATAAAATAGAAATACTCATATGATTTAATGTCTTAATTATTTGTTGAATCGTTGTGTAACACAAAAATTATTTATTTATATATTTATGATTATTGTATTATTTTAATTTAGTTAAAGTAACTAACTAAATTATTTTGTCTTGATTATTCATATTGTTATCTAAATATTTAATCGGTAATAATTATATTACCTAAATCATATTACAAACTTTGGTACATTATTTTTAATATACAACTCTTACATTAATTCGACTAATCATAAAAACTCTAATTCCCCAAATCGACTTAGCAAACCCTAATGCTTTAGACCCTAGTTACTTTAGACTCTTAGACGTTTCCTTATTAGTATTCTTACACATTATAGGTTGAATTCCTCGGAATTCTCATTACTTAGCTCACGACCGCTTAAGTGGATTTTGATCGCTTTCGCTAACTGTGAGTATATCTTTCCCCTTTTTACTATTTTACATTTCGGGGTGACTCATGTACTTACTATCAAGTTTATATTTTCTTTTACTAAAATGGCAATTCTTATGGGTGTTTGCTTGTGTTATTTTGTGTATCTATGACCTGTCAAATCATTAACCGCTGGGCGGCCTGGCATTTCAATGAATAGTACTATGGTTTATACCCTTGTGACTCTGTTGAGAGTCCTCGTCATTGCTATGTATTACATTATTACTAGCGCATACTATATATATCTGCTTTCTTCTCTTAGGGTTGATTTGACCCGGATTCCACTTATTACATCTTGCAAAATAACTCACGAATTGCTAAAGTTTACCTTACTATATATATCAAACGGATGTACTCACCAATACATTATATGTGTTGACAAAATTGTTTTGTACATGTTTCAGGTGACGTTTGATGTTTCATGCTTTCACGCTTAGGATGGACCTAGTGCTTTAATAAAAGTTGAACATTTAATATTTATGTTTGAGATTTCTATTAAGACTCTTTGTATTTCGTTTTGAATGATGGAAGTTATTTGCTATTAATATTTACAATTTAGTCCATGTGCTATTGAACAATCGTCACTACGTGACACCTCGATGTTTCCGCCATCGGTTGGGGTGTTACAACGTTATGTACGTTACCGAGCTCCGTCGGTAAATCAAGACGATATGCCACCGGTCCAATCCGTTCCAGGATCGTAAATGGTCCGACATACCGTGGGTTGAGTTTACCACGCTTCCCAAAGCGTATGACGCCCTTCCACGGTGAGACTTTTAGAAGTACTTTGTCGTTAACTTGGAATTCCAATGGTTTGCGACGCTGATCGGCATAACTCTTTTGCCGATCCCGTGCCGCTGCCAACCGGTTACGAATCTGTACGATCTTTTCCGAAGTTTCGTACACTAGTTCATGCCCAGTGAGTTGACTCTCACCCACTTCAGCCCAACAAAGAGGAGAACGGCATTTCCGTCCGTATAGTGCCTCGAACGGAGCTGCTTTGATGCTCGTGTGATAACTGTTATTGTACGAGAATTCTACCAACGGTAGATGAGCTTCCCAACCCTTGCCAAAATCGATCACACATGCCCGCAGCATGTCTTCTAAAGTTTGAATCGTGCGCTCACTCTGACCGTCAGTCTGTGGATGATAAGTCGTACTCATGTCTAGTTGGGTACCCAAAGCCTTGTGCAAAGACTTCCAGAAGTGAGAAGTAAAATGGGAGTCACGATCCGAGATAATAGAAACTGGCACCCCGTGCTTAGAAACAACTTCCTTCAAGTAAAGACGAGCCAAACGATCCATGGTGTCGGTCTCCTTAATAGCAAGAAAATGGGCTGATTTCGTCAACCGATCGACAATCACCCATATCTTGTCATTCCCGCTTGGTGATTTAGGGAGTTGTGTGACAAAATCCATAGTAATCCGTTCCCATTTCCATTCCGGAATTTCAGGTTGTTGTAAGAGACCCGACGGTTTCTGGTATTCCACCTTGACCTTAGCACAGGTCAAGCATTTGCTCACGTATGAGGCTATGTCCGACCTCATGTTTGGCCACCAGTAAAGCACTTTCAGATCTTGGTACATCTTATCCGAACCAGGATGAATAGAATACCGGGACTTATGAGCTTCATCAAGGACAAGCTCCCGTAGTCCCCCGAATAAAGGAACCCATATACGTTCTGCGAAATAGTGCAGGCCATCAGGCCTTCGCTCTAGGTGCTTGTCGGCACCGTGCATGGTTTCAGCTTTAAGGTTTTCCTCCTTCAAAGCTTCTAACTGGGCAGAACGGAGTTGATCAGGTAGGGATGAATGAATAGTGAGCTGCAATGCCCGAACGCGACGAGGTTTAGTCGATTCCTTCCTGCTCAAGGCATCTGCTACAACATTCGCCTTGCCAGGATGGTACTTAATGGCACAATCATAGTCGTTCAGAAGTTCAATCCAACGACGCTGCCGTATGTTCAAGTGTTGTTGGTCGAAAATATGTTGGAGACTCTTGTGATCGGTGTAGATGGTGCATTTGGTACCGTACAAGTAATGTCTCCAAATTTTCAACGCGAAAACCACTGCACCCAACTCCAAGTCATGAGTGGTGTAGTTCTTCTCGTGCACCTTGAGTTGACGAGAAGCATACGCAATTACCTTCTCGCGTTGCATCAACACGCAACCAAGACCATGAATAGAAGCATCACAGTAAACAACAAAATCATCAGGGCCCTCAGGTAAAGACAAAATAGGAGCAGAACACAGTTTAGACTTTAGTTCCTCAAACGCTGACTCTTGTGATTCACCCCAGTCGAATTTCCTATCCTTCTGCGTGAGGATGGTCAGGGGTTGAGCGATCTTCGAGAACCCCTGAATGAAACGACGATAGTAGCCCGCAAGGCCTAGGAATTGCCGCACCTCAGTTGGCGTCTTTGGTGCTCCCCAGTCCTTGATCGCTTCGATCTTAGCTGGATCGACATGAATTCCTAGTTCATTAACCACATGTCCTAGGAACTGAACTTCGCGTAACCAAAAGTCACACTTAGAGAACTTGGCGTAAAGTTGTTCCCGTCGCAAGAGTTCCAAAACTAACCGCAGATGTTCCTCGTGTTCGGTCTCGTTCTTAGAGTAGATCAGAATGTCATCAATGAATACAATGACGAACTTGTCAAGATATGGTTTGCAAACGCGGTTCATCAAGTCCATGAAAACCGCCAGTGCGTTCGTAAGACCGAAAGGCATGACCAAGAATTCGAAATGGCCATAACGTGTTCGAAAGGCAGTCTTTGCAACGTCAGCTTCCCTTACCCGCAACTGGTGATAACCGGACCTCAAGTCGATCTTGGAATAATAACTAGAACCCTGAAGCTGGTCGAATAGATCATCAATACGTGGAAGAGGATAACGGTTCTTGACGGTCAATTTGTTCAGTTCTCTGTAGTCCACACACAATCGGAAACTTCCATCCTTCTTCTTAACAAATAGAATCGGGGCTCCCCAAGGGGAAGAACTTGGCCTGATGAAACCCTTGTCCAAGAGTTCCTGTAACTGACTAGACAATTCCTGCATCTCGGGAGGTGCAAGACGGTAGGGGGCCCGAGCAATAGTAGCAGCCCCTGGTACAAGATCAATACCTAACTCGACTTGACGATGAGGAGGAAGACCAGATAAATCATCGGGAAAAACATCAGGAAACTCGCGTACCACCGGAATGTCGTCGATCTTCTTCTCATCACTAGAGGAAACAGATAAAAGCGCCAAAACGGCTGGATAACCCTTTCGAAGACACTTAAGGGCTTTCATGCTAGAGATGATGTTTAGCGGAACACCACCCTTGATACCGTACACAGAAAGGAATTCCCCATCAGGGAGAGGAATCCGAATAACCTTATCGTAACAGACAATCTCCGCGCGATACAAAGATAACCAATCCATTCCTACCACAACGTCAAAACTACCCAATGGTACCGGCATAAGGTCAATAGGGAACGATAAACCCGACAACTCTAATTGACACTCCCGAAGGATACTAGTAGCCTCAATCGTTTTCCCGTCAGCCAACTCAATAATATACTTGGTCTCTAATGGTACGGGTACTACATCTAGCAGTCGACTAACACCCATGGATACAAAACTCTTGTCAGCACCAGAATCAAATAACACACTAACAGAACGGTTATTGAGAAGAAACGTACCGGTGACTGTGTCAGGGTCCTGTCTAGCCTCAGCGGCTCCAATGACGAAGGCACATGCATTTCTGCCGCCGCCCCCGTTGTTCCCATTACCGTTGTTCCCACCCTACTTCAGTTTTGGGCAATCCTTCTTGTAATGCCCAGTGTCACCACAGTTGTAGCATCCTTGTTTTCCTGTAGTCCCCTGAGTAGTCGCAGCTGAGTTAGTAGTCGGGGCCTGGGTCGATGGAAGTGTAACCCGACAATCTTTAGCATAATGCCCTGTTCGCTGGCAGTGATGACAACGGTTACTGTCGCAGTTCCCTTGATGGTGACGTCCACACTTGTTGCATTTGGGCAGTTTCCCCGCATAACCACCCTGTTTGTTACCCGAAGAAGAAGAACCCCCATTATCAAACCTCTTACCCTGCTGTGTTGTCCCAGATCCTTTCCCGTCATTTTCCCACTTGCGCTTGTTGTTCTCTGGGGCCTTAATAGTCGAACCCTTCGCAGGCAAAATACCCTCGTTCACCTTTAAGTTGGTCATCCTATGTGCCGATCGGACTACCTCTGCATACGTAGGGTGATTTCCCGCAGCCACTAACCCTGCAATTTCCGGTACTAACCCCGAGACATAGTGTTCAATCCTACGGTATTCTGGCACATGCAGATCGGGACACAGCACTGCCAACTCATTCCGCCTCACAGTATACTTCTCAATTTCCGACCCAGTCATCTTGAGGTTCCACACCTCGTGCTCCAGCTTCTGTACCTCTTCTCTCGGACAGTATTCACGCTTCAACAGTTGCACGAAATTCTCCCATGGCATAGCATATGCCTCCCCAATACCCATATTCTGGGTGATGCCATTCCACCAAGTCAATGCCACATCCTGGAATAACGCAGCAGCATACTTAACCCGATCTTCTGGGAGACAGTTACACATCAGAAATACTGACTCCACTTTCTCCAGCCACCTAAGCAAGCTCACCGCACCCTCAGTGCCAGAGAATTCCTGGGGCTTACAGTCCCGGAACATCTTGTAGGTACACATGGGTGGGGGTGGGTTAACAGGACCACCTGAAATGAAACGTATGAGAAACCACGAAGAATGTAAACAAGGTTCACCAATGAGGCAAAGAAAATGGATAAATCAACTTACCACCACCGTTGTGCCCTAACTGAAAGGCAGCTTGGAGCAAGTTGTTCAGATCAGCCTGCGATAGGTTAATACCTCCACCACGACCACCAGCACCACCACGACCACCACCACGTCCACCATTGCGACCACCTCCACGTCCTCCTCGTATTCCATACATGATTCTGGCAGAAAGAACGAGAAAATTTAGTTTCGCAGATAAAGATAACCACTAATGTTCACAAGATCAAAGCTAGATCCAATCCAGGACTATCCCTTCAAACCCAGAGCTCACTAGGGCTTCCATGCATTTCAGTTTATGATTTTGTGTGCACCCAAAATGATAAACCGCTCTACATGGTCCTCCAAGTGTTCTCCTAGTTCAAAGTTCAAATCACCGAACATAGACTCTTAGCTACACACCGTAATATTACGGTAGTTTATGGCAAGTGTTTCTATTGGAGTACGAAAGGGAGATGTCCGAGCCTTGGACAAATCTCAAGAGCACACGAGTTACTCCAATAGACTACACTGCCTAGAAAACAAGTAACCCAACCTAAGATAGAACGGATGATGTAACGTAGAAAGACCAACGATTTAGAGACACCCCGACAAGACCATACGTAAACCGCCTTAATGTTTAGTACCATGTGATCGTCTAGTGTGTGCGACTCGGCTATAGACTAGACTCTACATGCAGTCCTAGTTCACTATAACCATTGGCTCTGATACCAATCTGTCACACCCTCAAAATCCACTTGCGGAGTTTTACCGCGAGGCGCATGACAAACCAGGATCCAAACCAACGATCACAATAAACAAGTCTAAATGAATATAAATGCAATTTCAAAACATAGTTTAAAATCCCCGTTTACAGCGGAAGCTTATTCAAAACAATTATTCAATAATAAACCAATGTTCAACGTTTGTAAAATCATGCAACTCTAGCTAGACGCCGTGCAGACGCGTGCGCCCTAGTTCCACTGTGCTACCTTAGCGACCTGAGAAAACATGTAAAAGTTTACGTCAGCACAAAAATGCTGGTGAGTTTACAGGTTTTGTAATCCAAGTACCAAGTCCACCTGTCCATACTATAACAAATCGAAAACCAGCATACGCTAGCTAGGCGTACGTTTTGTTACTACCACGATTGGAAAATCATTACTAACTCGAATACCAGATGTTGTGCCCGAAAAGTACCAGTTGTTCCTGTTGTTCCTGTTTGAGACAATATGCACTCGCCCGGCCCTCCAAGCCGACGAGCGGGGTTGGTCACTCCCAATAGCGCTATTCACATTTCCCCGTTGTGCAAACCCGCACATTCATGGTTCCCCCCGGGACTTCCAAAGATCGTGTAGTACACAATAGAAACCCATAGTATGACAGTAGTTACCAAATAATCGTTTTAACACATGTTTTCTCCCCCGAAAAGTATGAAACCAGTTTAAAAGAGGGGCCGTAAACTCACCTTAAGTTGCGTTACTCCTTAACCCGAGTAAACTCAGCTGCTATGCTAGTCCCGTAAAGCGGCGACCTAACATATGACAGTTACAAGTACTTAGACTAATAACCCGCAGGTTAATTAGTCCCTAGATGTCCAGACCATAACCAAGTTCGTTTGAAAACACCGTGACTGTTTAACTGACCCAAAGTACAAGACTCGACATCCCATTGGTGACCCGAGACTCCCCATGTTATGTTTACGCTCTCAAACAGACAATCATGCAATCACACTTAACATACGTTAACGCACAACAAGTTATAGCACATAGTTCACGTATCACCGAATTACATCCAAACATATGTTACCAAGTTATTATATATGTTACGGGGTTCCTAGCATGTTACTACATGTCAAATCGGGTCTCGGAATGCTAATTTACACTTACAGCAGCAGTACACGCGATTAGGAAAAGTAAACTAGCATTTAGGACTGATTGCATATAAAAACTAGCAATTAGGGCTGATTGCATATAAAAACTAGCAATCAGGGCTGATTGCATATAAAAACTAGCAATCAGGGCTGATTGCATATAAAAACTAGCAATCAGGGCTACTCGCATGAACAAACTAGCGATTAGGCCCTAATCGCATGAAAAACTGGCGATTAGCAATCCTAATCGCCTGTAACCTTGCTGTTCTAGTTTTTCGCGCGTTTAACGCTCCAAATCAGATCCAGAACGTGTGTAACTACCCAATATCATCCCAAACACTATCCTAAACATGTTTCAACCAAAACCCTTCGTTTTGCCTCGTATTTTCAGCCCTGCATGCAATCGTGTAATCCAAACACCATTCACATAGCATGCAACATCACATTAACATGCATAACAATAACCCTAATAATCAATTACTCAGATATTATCATCATAACATTAATATTATTCTGATTTAACCTAATAACATGTTAATCCATCATTATGAATCATAAAAACCCTAGCTTTCTAATCATAAACACCCATAACACATGTATACTAGTTAGAATCCGATTAACAACCCTTATTAACGATTTTCAGAAAGCTTTTTCGTTTTAGAACAGGTCTGGACCATTAGGGATTGATTAAAAACGTTTATAAAGATTCATGGATGGAAACCAAACCTTAGGATTATGAAAGAACGATGGATTATGCTTGAATCTTTGTGTTTTGATCAAAAATCGCGTTCCAGAGGTTGTGTGTGTGTTGGGGCAGGTTATGGGACGACTAGGGTTTGTATAATGAAGTTTATGAGGTCAAGTATGGTATTTATAGTCGTTTTTAGTCGTCCAGCACGTAACATGCGATTATGCAGCTTTACACGCGATCAGGAAGCCTAATCGCATGTAAGTTCATGCGATTGGGGCCTAATCGCATGAACAGTCATGCGATCAGTCCCCTACTCGCCCCACATGATGTCTACTCGCCTCCCTTATGGGCGATTAGGCTTGCCTAATCGCCTATAGGGGCTGGTTTCTTGCGTTTTGTGCGTTAAACCCCGTTTTAACATATGTTAACACATATTCACATACCGACAAGTCACATAATGATTGTAAACACATAACACATGTAAGTACACATATTCACCCTCGTTCACCAATTCCCGGGACTCGAGACTCGTATGTTCCGTATGCCCTGACGATCCTACAAATCGTCACCATTTGTACACTTGGTTAAGGACCGACATCTAATGAACCTCTAGACCAACATCCAATGATCCTCTAGACTAAACCGATAGTTCCCGAACCATAACCCGACTTAACTAACCCTGTTAAGTACGATATACGCGTGACTCGCTAAGGTAGACTTTCATCTAGACAACGTTGTTAACCAGAATTTGCCGGGTGTCACAACTATTATTAATGTCAATAAATAACATTAAAACTCTTAATAAATAACATTGAAAATGAATAAATATTATTAATTGCAATGGAGACCAATCAGAATTCGTAAAAATAGTAATATAAATAAATGAGATTAAAAATCTTAATAAATAACCTTAAAATCGTAATCAGTAATTCAAATCAATTATATTAAAAATATTCGCATTTCAAATTGAATAAATCTTATTAATTGCAATGAACACCAATCATAATTCGTAAAAATATGAGATTAAATAACTATTGAAGTTAATGGTTGCGAAAATTTGGGTAAAGATTGGATTATCAATCAATCAGTCAATCAATCTTCGCTACATTTAGAAATCTAATTTACTCTATAAATTGATGACCAATTATGCCATAATTGTGTAAAATTCATTCAATTTTAGAAATCTAATTTCAAAACACAAAACCTTCTTTCGCAAGTTACACTCTATACTTAGTTAAGTATCAATTCATAACAATTATATAACTACACATTCATAACATACTTTTTTAGAATAAAAGATTTGTATAATAAGTGTTAAAATTAAAAAAAAAAAAAAAAACTTTAGTTGTTAATCGATTCTTAAAATTTGTATACATAGATATAGGTTTAAAATGGTTGTCTAGAATATTCATTGAGTTAATATTTCTACTCCTAATCGATTCTATATTTTGAATAATATACAACTGAATGCTTTATTGTATTTAAATTATGGATTAAATTGATTCATAATGAATCATTAATACAAAAAAAATGGTAAAATTGATTCATAATCAATCATACATAAATTCGATAAATAAATTACGGTAAGTCGAAATTATAGATTTAATTGATTTATAATCAATCATACATTATAAAAAATTGATTAAAATTATATATAATTATGGATTAAATTGATGTTCCATCTTACGGATTAAATTGATTACTAATTACCAAAAATAATTTCGTATTAAAATTAAATTTGTTTCATTAAGTTATGGTAAGTCTAACTTATTGATTATAAATTGATTTATAATCAATCATACATAATAAAAGTTTGATTAAATTTATTTATAAATAGGAATTAAATTGATTCATAATTACGAATTAAATTGATTCATAATTACCAACAATAATTTCGTATTAAACTTAATTTCGTCTCATTAAATTATGGTAAGCTGAAATTAGAGTTAAATTTAATAAATTTAATGAGACATAATTTCGTAAAATAATTTAATGAGACAAAAAAATGGTAATAAATTTAATGAGAGTTATTATAATAAAGCAAATATAGTAAACCTAAATTTATTACCATTTTTTTGTCTCATTAAATTATTTCTATTTCAAATTGACTTACCAATTCAAATTCAATTTCATTAATTTCATTAGTATTAGTAATTATTAGTAATTAGTAATATATTTGTAAAATAGTAATAGAAAAATTCAATTCGGTCAATAAGATATAAATGGGTTTAAAAACCGTAATATTAGTTTTAGTATTAGTTGGAATGTTGTTGCATAATCAAGTAATTCTGTGTAGAGCAACTGAGATGGATTTGATAAAACTATCTATATAGATGAAGTGCAAAAATGGAAAGCATGTATTAAGACGTCAATCAATGAAAATTGATTGAAATTAGCGAAGTTATTGTCATCATATTTTAAATAGCATTTATGACTAATTAGAACAGTATAATATACAAAATTACCTGATAAATTAGTATTGATTAATTATTAAAGTCGTATAAGTAAAATTGGTAAGTTTCCATTATGTGTTTAGTATTTTGGTGTAAAAGATTTATAAGTTTTGAAATTCAAAAATAAGATATACTAAATGTGGTTTTTTTGTTTAAACATTTTACAAGTAATAATTATGACTTACGAAATTCAAACGTATTATAAAAATGATTGGTTTGTTAGTTGTTTACATATTATAAATACGTCTTTTACATCTAAATATATATGGATTGATGTTATATATCAAACATGGTAGTTTATAAAATGTAAACTAAATATATAAATTAACATACTTTTCTGTAATAAAGTCTATTTAATTTAGTATACAATTATAATATAAGTGTTTTTTTTCTTATATATTTGTATTATGGAAAGTTTAAAGTTTAGTATGAATATAGAAAGCGTAAATTATGATAAAGCATTAATTATGTAGTGCAAATTAGTATTTGAAATTTAAATATTGTCCTAAATTACTCCCTCTATTATGGTTAACCTAAATTACATTAATTATTTTAATTGATTGACAGTCAATATAATTAATACAAAAGAATAAATGTGAATTAATATTCAAATCTTAACAAATCACATTAAACGCTTAATATAGTTTTCAGGATCAAATCTTGATTGATTATTAAAGTCGTATAAGTAAAATTGGTAAGTTTCCATTATGTGTTTAGTATTTTTGTGTAAAAGATTTATAAGTTTTGAAATTCAAAAATAAAATATACCAAATGTGGCTTTTTTTTGTTTATTTATTTCTACGAGTAATAATTATGCCTTACGAAATTCAAACGTATTATAAAAATGATTGGTTTGTTAGTTGTTTACATATTATAAATACGTCTTTTACATCTAAATATATATGTATTGATGTTATATATCAAACATGGTAGCTTATAAAATGTAAACTAAATATATAAATTAACATATTTTTCTGTAACAAAATCTATTTAATTTAGTATACACTTATAATATAAGTGTTTTTTTCCTTATATATTTGTATTATGGAAAGTTTAAATTTTAGTATGAATATAGAAAGCGTAAATTATGATAAAGCATTAATTATGTAGTGCAAATTAGTATTTGAAATTTAAATTTTGTCCTAAAATTACTCCACCTATTATGGTTAACCTAAATCACATTAATTATTTTAATTGATTGACAATCAATATAATTAATACAAAAGAATAAACTCTTGGGTACATATCATTACCCCATATTATTGACGACATAGCTTCAACAACTTTTTTATTAAAAGTCCGCCCTGCTCCTGATAATCCAAAATTCGGTTTATAAATCGAAACCCTAACACACGAATGCATATAATCAGTCAATAAGCTGGTAAACAAAAACACGAATAAACAATTTACAATATCAATTTAAAGATAAAGAAAACACTGAATTATAAAAATTTAAAGATTTAAAAAACATGTACCTAAGCAATTACAACATTACATTTGACATTGGTGTGCCCCAAAACAATAGCATTTGTCTCATTTGCATTTTCATATTCAAAGAGTATATACAATGCAGTAGAAAAAGCTTATCGAGTAGTCTAAAAAAACGTAAATATTAAATACGCTAACTTAAAAATAAATATGACAAAGAGAAGTAATAAAAGAAACATGAATTATTATAAACCCGACTCCTTTATAATTTTTGAAAAAATTATGCTTGGTGCCTAAGTTTCTTGGTCAACCAATAATTAATGCATTCAAAGATATTTACTACCTTTCCAAATATGTGGCACAAACTTAGGAAACTAATAATCCAAAATTAAATGCTCCATAATTATTTCAAATCCATATCCAGAATCCGAACTGAGATTTGGCTCCTTACTCGATCAAATCATATTAACATAACAATCCACTCTTTAACACCAAACCATATGAGATCTTTAAGAACAATTATGAACAATATATGAACATCATATCTCGACCTTAAAAGTCATGCATCCCATCCAACATAATAGTTAACATCACTAATCACAAACACATAATAATAAAAGATATAAACAATGACATTCTGCTTTTAGAAAAATAGCCACTTCGCATTAATAAACACACACACACACACACACACAAAAAGATCTACCACATACCTTTTAGTTGCAGCGGTGGATGGTATTCTAGTATTAAAATGAAAAAACATCTAAACATTCAATATATTTCTTCACAACGGTTTGAAGATCGTTTGCACTTTCAGAAGTGATTCCATATTATAACTAACTGATTCCTTTACAAAAAAGAGTGGTTCCATATTAATCAAATGAAAAAACATCAAAAAAGAGTCAATATATACCATCCGATTACTTTACAAAACGATGACATAAAGAAAATGAATCTGGAACCTTTATAAACCACGATTTCTTCATAAAGGTTTGAATATTGTTTCCACATTCTGAAGTGATTCCATATTATTACTAACCTTTATAAAACACGATTTCCTCTTTGAATATTAAACCGGTTTATGTCAAAGTAATTGATTGATGTTACGATAACATAAAAGTTTTCCAGGTTTGAGGATCATATGATATGCCTATTTTTAACGTTTATGAATCGGAACACGTTACAATGGATGAACTTCCTTCAATCTACGTGAAAAAGAGACATACCTAGAAGGAACAATGAATAAAAAGAAGAGTGATGAATGTGGTTTGGAAGATTTGTTAGTGAGGATTTGAGAGTGTAATGGAAGAATGTAGGAAATTAAAATGTAGAAAAGACTATTTATACGGAGCAAGTTGGAGCTCCATATTCAATATGGATACCTTAAACTCTCTCCTAAACCTTCATTCAACCCAAGTGACCTCAATTATTATATAGATAGAATAGATATAATAAGTTGCAATTCTAATAGTTTAATATTTTTAATTGCTTCTTTAATGTGTTTAACTAGGCTAATATCTTCTCCATTAAAATATTTGTGTCCATTTTTTGTTGCCTTACTATATAATGGGCTTACTAGTTTTGACAAATTTGGGATAAATTTTCTAGCATAGTTTTCTATTCCCAAAAATGCTTGTATTTGTTTTAAATTTTTAAAATTTTCAGTAAAATCTAGTATCCTTATAGAAATATGTGATTGTAGTTCAACCTTCCCGTTTCTTCTTTCTAAACCATGAAATGATATCTCTTTTAAACAACTATTTTACTTTTAGATGCTAATCATATTTCTTTACTGTTTCACTTGCTACTAAAATATTATCAATGTATACTAGACAAAAGTCATATTTTAGAAATATACCGATGCTTTGTTACTATAAAAGTTGCTGATCCATGGGGACTTTCTGACTTTCTGATCAACCCTTGGTTTATCATCTTGGCTATCTGTTTTTTAAATTCTTCTTTGTCTAAGGGGTTGTATTCTATAATAGATGTTCTAATGGTAATATTGTGATTTTTAAGTTTAAATTTACATACCTGTTTTACATATGAATTTGTTATGATGTTTTGGATTGTTTTGCTTAGAAAAACACCAAACATAACAAATTTTTTTTTTTGGACGGCAAAACAAACTTTATTCCATAGCTAGTAAGACACTAGCAAAACCGGGAATCCGGGAGTACAAACAAACCGAAAGGTACCAAACATAACAAATTAATAACCGAAAACAATGTGTTTTAAGCATAGTGTTTTAAGTAATTACTAGGGTGTTTTAAGCAGAGTGTTTTAAGTAATTACTAGGCTGTTTAATCTGTAACTTAAATTTAATGACTATAATACATTGGATTATGTCTTAAATTTTTGTATATTGTTGTGTTAAGTGTTTTTCAATCCAAAACAACCCAATATATCATTCCAAAATAAAAAAACACGATACATGTTTTTAAGCGGTTTGGGCCAAAAAAAATAAAAAAACGCCGACGGGATTTATTTTTAAAAAATAAACAAAGTTTCTGAAAACATATGTTTACAATAGCTAAATAGCTGAAAACATTAAAACATATGTTTTCAGCGCAACTTTGTTTATTTTTTTTTTAAAAATCCCATCGACACTTTTTTTTTTCCCATAATGCTTAAAAATATATATTTTACATTGGTTATTTTTTTCATAAAAAATAATGTTTTTTTACATGGGTTTTCAAAGGTTTTCTCAACTCAAGATGGTTTTCATTTTATCCCTCCTATATATATATATATATATATATATATATATATATATATATATATATATATATATATAGGGTTATGATTCGGAGAAAACCCTTGTTATAGTGAAAACACTGGAAACTCTGACTTCCCGATCTTTTTAGGGCCTGAAAATTTTAGGACATGTAATATACATGATTTTAAGCATTTTGAGCCAAAAAAAATCAAAAAAGTGCCGAGCACTTTTTTTAAAAAAAAAAATATAAGTTTTCGAGTAACACATGTTAAGCGAAATTAACATGTGTTAACAATGTGTTACCCAAAAACTTATTTATTTATTTTTTTTAAAAGTGTTCGACGTTTTTTTTGGCTCAAAATGCTTAAAATCATGTATATTACGTATCCTAAAATTTTCATATAAAAAAAGTTTGGGAAGTTAGAGTTTCCAGAGTTTTCACTATAACAAGGGTTTCCAATATAACCTTATACTACATATATATAGGGTTAGGATAATTTGAGATCTAGGTTAAGTTGTGAAAACCATAGGAACCATAGTATAACCTTATACTATATTTATTTTATTATGTAATGAATTTGTGGTTGTAATTAAATCATAATAAAATATTAAATAGAATATAAATTTAGTTACATGGGTTTACACGGGTGCAGTCATTTTGTTACACCGGTGTAAGGACATCGTAAATAAATTTTTTTTTTCAATTTTTTTACGTCGGAGGTAGCCATTATTACATCAGTGTGTAAAAAATAATTTAATTCATATTTAAAGTCGGAGTTTTCGCGGTTCTCACAACTCAACCTAGTTCTCAACCGATCCGAATCCTCTCTCTCTCTCTCTCTATATATATATATATATCTATATAATAGAAAACACATTTAAAACTTAAAATTTGGACCCAATAATAATTAATTTAAAACTTAAAAATTATTAACCCATAAGGCCGCATAACTTTTATAAGCGCAATACCCATTTAACATACTACTTAAGAAAATATCTCTGTTTCACGAATCGTCGATTGAATATTAACTTATTACGGTATATAATTTCACTCATTCTAATATTGTGATTTTATTAATTATTATGTTTATTGTTATACCATTGATCGTACATAACATTTATAATCTTCTAAAAACCAAAGGTTTTATGCAATGGTGTGTTGTACATTCTGCTTTAAGGGTTGTGCTGGTGGTATTCCACAAACCCATGTACTGGTTTTGTGATACCCACAAACAAATCCTGACTTCCACTCTACTCTTCCTCTCTCTCTCTAATCTCCCTCTTTCTTTCTGCAATCTCTCTCCATAATTAACAACATCCTTTGCATCTCACTAACATGAATTCGGTAGCCTCCTCTGCGCCTCTCCAAACCCTCACCACAGCCACCGATTACCACCACATCCACACATCCACCTCCACCACGATGGGCACCTCCTCACCTACTCCCCGTCTTTATCCCTTCCTTTTTCTATCTGAACTTTCAAACATAGGAATATTCTCACTCTAAACTCACTCAGATAATGCGATGACTCAGTATCAGAATCGTCAGGGTCTTGATCTGAAATTTATGATTCCACTGACATATCTGTATATGATTGTTCTTGGTAAAACCCCAACTGTTTAGTAACAAAAGAAACAGATCATGAACTGGGTTGATGAAGATGAATTGTGGAAAGATCTAGAAAAGGTTTGAGGAGATGGGGTTACTGAAATTGTTCCGTTTTATTTTAAGTTGAGATCAAATCTAAGGGTTTTTTTTTTAAATAAAAAAGGTTGAATTTGGAAGTATTATTGAAAGTCAATTTAGGGAATTTAGATGTGAAAGATGGGGAGTGAATCGCTAGAATAGGTCCTCAAATCTTCAACTATGTCTTAATATGCATATTTTTGCCATTTTGGTGAACAAAAAAAACAATGTTTTGAAACCCGGACCGAACCAGCCGGTCGGACTGGGAACTGGACCCTTGGCCGGTCCGGGTTCACGGGTTGGACCGCCTGATGTGGTGCTTGAAGATTGGAGGGGATGTTTTTTATACCGACGGTGGCGAAAGTGGTGGGTCAAAACGAACCGGCGGCGGTGGTTTGAAGGCTGTGGTAACGAGGTTGTTTTAGATGATCTGATTTTGTCTCTTTTATTGGTTATTTTGTTTAATTGGCAGGGATTCGTTTAATATATTTATTGTAATTCGATATGGCTCATATGAGGTTTGGTTTGTGTTTTCAGATTTAGTATATGAATTTTAACTTTGTAATTCGATAGGTAATGTTTAATTTTTTTTCTCTGTGATTTATTTTGGTTATGTGTTTCAGTTTGGCCATCCTTCTCCAGCAATGGAAAGAGAAGTAGAGTCCATGAGTATAGAGAGAACATGGCGATTTAGGGCTTTGGCGACCACGGTATTGTGAAAGGTTTTTGTTAGGATTCCGCTTTTAGTTTTGTGTTCTATCATGTTTAATTTGATATTAATAAATGATCAACCCTATTATCTTTGATTGGCAGTCATTCGTTTTGGATAACAATAACATTGAATAAATTTATTTGATCTGAGATTGAGCGCAATCCCTCAATGGTATATATTCCTTATGTTCTTTCGTGATGCAACAGTTTGTTAATTTATCTATACATAGGCAATTAATGATTTGTTAATTTACATACATACAGATGTTATCATAATAATAATACGAATACATAGTATAATAGATATTGAGATAAAATTAGGAACATAAGTTTTGTTTTAACATATATCATATTAATTTAACCTTTTTAACTTATTGTTGATCTTTTTATTGGCAGAAGTGGGACACTGCACTGATTTTCCGCTCTCTCTACACCTTTGCGAAGATAACAAACTTTGCGCAGGTAATCCTCAATACATTCTCCCACTTTAATTTTTACTAAGCACATATGTTATTAATTGTTTAATTTTAATTTAATTAAACTTTGCGCCTCTATTGAAGTATCTTTGCATATGTATAGTTTAATTTAATTAAACTTTGCGCCAGTGTGTTCGCCAGTGTGTTAATGATAGTCTGAGTAGAAACTGAGCAAATGTAAGGTTTCAGAACTTTATTATTCATCAGTTTATCAATAATGTCAATAACTTACTATTAGATGTCTATTTTATAGGTTGAAAGCGGAATAGATGTTAATTTAATGAAACTAAAACTCTCACTGAAGAAAAAGTTGTTGGACAATTTCATGGATAAACCCGATATGGAATCTGGCAGGTTTGTTATTGAAGAAACACGGATACTAGATTACCGAACAGGCGCTAACCTAGTTTAATTTAAATTCTTTAATTTGCTAAACCCTAAGGGACGTATTTTTCAAAGATGCCTCTGGTTAGAGAATAAGAATGTACATGCGATTTTTAAAATATGTTTTAACATAAATAAAAATAAGTCTTTCTAAACTGATACTTAAAAAAATAGTTCCTTTAATTAGATAAACCTGCTGTTTAAAAACATAACTTTCAAAACAAATACACGTAACTACGTATCTTATCTATACGTATTACATCTATAGTATCTATAAAAATTATAAATAATATTAAAACGTAACTTTCATTGTGAGAAGCCAACACTGTTTCGCTCAATACAATCAAATAAAGCGCCGCCTACGTCACATATTACGTCACGTACAACTCTGTAAAGCGATGACCCCTCCATACATATCGAACCTCTTTCTCCTTCTAAACGAAACCCTAGCCATCATTATGCGTATGTACCGCGTCCCCTTCTTCTTCGTCTCTGCTGCTTCGATGTTGGAACCAGCTCCGGCGACTTTGGCTATCCGTTGGTAGTTCCGGGAAGATTGTTGTGAACGATGCTTTTCTCAGGTTAGCGGATGGATTGTGATGACTTTTATTTGTTACAGCGTGTTGTAAGAAGCTTCTATCTTTGCAGCGGTGATGACGGTGAGGGACGTGATGACGGTGAGGGAGCCATAGGTAGCGGAAGTGAGGGAGCCTATGTGGATTAGGGGTTGATCGTTGATTTTAGTGGTTGATAATTTATCGTTGATTTTAGCGGTAGATATTTGATAAGAGATATGGTTCGTACACAGGAGATAAATAGCGAGGTGAAGGTGAAATGTTGGCCATGGTGGCCGGTGAATTCGATCAGTGGGGATGAAGACGAACCAAAAAAATTAGGTCTACCCAAAATCTTATGCTAAATATATCCATTTTGTATTTTCTTTCAATCTTGCAATAATGTTTAAACTAAGGTGGAGATGATGGGTCGGGCCATGAATTTTCCTTCCTTTTGTCGTATTTCGCTCAAAGGGTTTTAGCGAGATAGTGCATCATGCTGTTCGCAAGGGCCAACCCCGTCCGGCATGCTAAGATGGCGTGGATGGTACGTTACGCGCAGAGGCTATGTATGACGCAGTAGGTCGTTTACCCCCGCCGCGGCAACGCGTGGCGGGTATAAAACTAGTTATTATAAAATAACAAGTATTGATACCCTAATGCTCCAGCTTTGTTAAAATAATTTATTTTTTAATCCCTCTTGTTCGTGTGTTAGTAACAGTTGAGATAGCTACAAATTTCAATTAAACAATGATGCATTATTATATCTACATTATGCTATCAAGAATATAGTTAAGCAAAGAAATAGTATTTAATTAGTAGCATATAATGATAGGAAAGAGAATAATATAGGTATTATTTTTCAATGAGGTGGAATTTAAGTGAAACACCTCATCATCATATTTTGACTAATTTTCCTTCGAGATTTGTTACCGCAACAATAAGTAAAGGGTTCTAGGATTATACACCTCGTGACATCATATTTGAAGTGTATGACGTCATATTCTGGGTATGTGACAGCTTCTTATTGGTGATAGGTGTGAGCTAGGGTGTATGAATCCTAAAGTAGGGGTGTATGAATCCACAACCCCTAAGTAAAGAAATGTGATTAAAAAATATCGTAATATTCCAAACTTTGCATTAAACAAATGTAACAAAAGTAATCGTGTTTTAAATATAGATTAAAAAAAGCGTAAACCTATAGCGATATTGTTTGATTTGTTACGGCATTAACCCTTTGGTACAACAGTAGTTATTGTTATAGCTTACAATATGAAAATATATTTGTTCTTAAATAACCCTCGTTTTCAACATCTATATGAGAATGTCAATAAATTTTTTAAACACAACTGCGTATTCTTTAAAAGAAAATAAATTACCAACAAAATAGTTATAGAAAAATAAAGTTAATATGGTGTTAGAGCATTCACAGTAGTGCCACAATTTTTTGGTGAGACAAAACCCTATAATTTTTTTATGAGGCTTAAAGTTGTTGTGAGTAAAGAAAATGGGGAATCTTTTAGGGAAAACTGAAAAACTGTATTTATTTTTTAATATTTGTTGAAAGTGGTTGTGAATGGAGAAGAGAGAAACTGTAATAATTTTTAATGTAATATGTGGTTGTGATTGGTTATGAGTGAATGTAGGATGAGGAAGCTATTAAGAATACTCTTAGGTGTTATTGTCAAGTCCGTTGGAGTTAGGTGTTAGTGTGACGTTGCTTCCCTTAAAGCCAACTAGTGGGGTGCCCACACGATGCAGCGGGAAACACACCACTTTGATTTTGCTATAAATCTATGCTTTAATGAATATTATTAGTTTATAGTAAGACAGAGTCAGGTTGCTTCAAAGGAATAATGTTGAGCATTTATTTGACCAATACAACAATCTACTACAAATTGTGCCTTATTTTCATTGTATGTCTATAGCTACAAAAGAGGAAAAGAGAAAGATTTTGTTCTTTACAAAGTATGCCATACCTATCTTTCAATGTGATAATATAAAAGGAAAACATTCGTTTTGTTGATGATGTTTATCGAAATACTACGATTAGTTAGTCAGCCTATTATTATGGTAAAAAGAAGTTGTGGTTTTGTTCCAGCTAGAACAATTTTTAAGGTTGTGCTTGTGGTTACGCTTCTTTTTATGTGGATGAGATATATGCATATATTCATACTTGCAAATTATGTATCAATGTCAGGCAACGAATTCGGGTTAAATATGTAGCGAATTAGTTTTGACATAACCAATAAACTGTATTGACCCATTATATGTGTTATAGTTTTGACATATCTACCTTTGTATCTTTGATGTGAGCCTTTTGAAGGATTTGTTTTCAGTGCTCATGTTGTGGGGTGGGAAGGATAGTTGTGGTTATTATGTAAATAGTAGGCAAAATATAATAACACAAATAAGCACCTAGAAAATGGTCTTGAAGATGATATTGTTGCTATTCAAATAATCAGAAAACACAAGATCCGACAAGAAGAAAAGACATGACCACATTGAAGGATTACAAATCACCTCACACATTTGTCATAAGAGGATGCATATTCTAACTCCATACTACTAAACATAATAACATTGATTCTAACATAAGAGCACAAGTCATTACATAAATAACACAAGATTCTAACATAAGAGCACATCTTATCTTATAGTATTATAACAACACATTTTATCCATAACTCAATATTCTTAATTATAGAAACAAATTATATTAAACAAAAAAAAAACCACGGGCTCTACCTACAAATTTGCAGAAAACATTAAAAAGTATTAAAGGAAACCACTTTTACATATTCATAATCTTCTTAATTACCATGAAAGAGGAAAACCCAAGGAAGCCAAAATTATGGAACTACAGAGAACAATAAGAATAGAAAAGTACTATAAATACAACTTCAAAATACGTGTTAAATATATCAACAATAAGCCATTTTGAATTTCATGATAAAAAAACAATGAGTAGAGGACCTATTGACCGCAAATAAAAAAAAGTAAGAGGATCTACTTGATATAACTTACAAAAATTGAACTCAAATATATAAAAATTTTGTAATTACGAGAATGATTATTTACTAAAGGATTATTGAAAAGAAACCAAGACTTAGACTTTCAAAAGCACCTAATGAATACATGGAAAAATACATTCGGTCCATCAATTTAAAATTACCTTGCAATAGCGTAATTGACTAAGAAGAAAACACTAAAATATAATCAGCTCGTAATCGCCTGAATAAAACCAACATTAAAAATGCTAATCAAACCACTCAATCTAACAATCAAAATAAGTTAAACCAGCATAAGAATTCTTTGGAAAACTCACCTAAAATGGAGATGCAAGAATAAAACTTATTACCTGATCGGCTCCTTTCCACATCTAACTTGCACAAGAGCATATGAAAGAGTTGATGTTGAGTGAAATGGTGACTTTCGTTTACTAATATAGTAATGACAGGAACTTCAATTTGAATCAATTGGATTTATGGCATATTAATTGAAATAAGACTTTTGGTGTGCTTTGGCTGTTAAGCACCTTAAAATTAAGTTGATAATTAGATCAATTTAATAATACCTAGGTAAAATTACTATTTTATCCCTTACTAACTTCATTAGGGTATTGTATCATATGCATTATTTGTTGTAATTACTTAAATTTTGTTGAAATCCTTCCCTCATGCTTTATAATATAGTATAGAAGTATAGATAGTTTGAGCCCTATCAAAAGTGGATTTAATGTAATTTAAGTCAAGTGAGATTAAAACTTAAAAAACCATTAAAAGGATCAAATTCATTGTTGAATGATAATACGTGGGTCTGGCAAAGTTTATAAATCTATTAATATATATAAATAAAATATAAAAGAATTGATATTTGATGATGTGGCATTTAATTGTGGCTTCAACCCTCATTTGAATGTGCCATGTGGCATAATGATGTGCAATTTTTTTTTAAATTTTTCATTTTTTTTATTAAATCACATAAAACCTACCAATTATCATATATAATCCTCTTCTTCTCACCCCAAAACCTAATAATCTTTTATTCTCAATCCTCTCTCTCCCCTCCAATTATTATTCACCTAATTGCAGATTTATTCCCCAATCAAAACCCTAATAATCCCTTCATTTTCATCATCATCATCATCATCATCATCATCATCTTCTTCTTTTTCTTCTTCTTCTTCTTCTTCTTCTTCTTCTTCTTCACAACCCTAATTAAATCAAACCAAACCAAACCAAACAGTAATGGCCAGATGTTCTCTACCGATCCTCAAGCAATTATTGCACGGACAACACCCACCCCTCTCCATATCCGTCACCTACATGCCCCGACCCGGCGACGGCACACCACAGATCTTTTTTATACCAACGGTGGCGAAAGTGGTGGCGTGTTGCTTTCTTTTTTTCACCGTGGTGAAGTTTCGTTTGTATTGTTGTGTTTGCCATTGTTTATGTGTTGTTGATGTGTTGTATGCCTGCCAATTGGCCGATCATATGTTTTGCTTAATAAACTTGATTTTTAGACGTCAGTATGTGGTGATTTATTGTTTGGCGATGTAAGACCCTAACCCGTAATCACGTGATTAACGTCTAATCTTACGGGTTTGGACCTTACTTAAACCACTCCCGATTAAAATTTTGATATTTATTATAAACTCAAGCCATTAAGATCAAATACATATTTGATTCCCATAAATTTTTACATTTTAGTAGTTAAAACATACTCTAAGATTTTGCATTTTAACGGGAGTTCCTTGAATTCTAATGCGGAAGCTTGATGAGTGATCGGGTGTGTTCGGCTCTTATCGCGGCTTGATTCTTGCTCTGGGACTTCCATCACATGTTTACCTAGCACCATTACACAAGGAATGGTTAGTGGGTTGTCAATGATACATTTAAACTAGTACAATAGTCGTTACACGTCGAAACGGAACGAACCAGGCCAAACGGCCCTTTATCAGGAGAACAAACTGCTGCAACTTTTGCGCAGCAGCTGTTCGGATCACTTTTACCCCTTCTAAAACCCAAAATCCAACTTCGACTTTCAAATAAGAATTGTTCTACGCTCCGATAGCTTTCCATACATATAAAGAACGCCTCCTAACGATTTTTCTACGATTTTATATGCAATTTTAAAGATTGTGCCGTCATACTGTTCTCTGTGAGCGGCCGCGCGGTCTCTGTGAGCGGCCGCTCACAACTTCTGATGTAAATTTGGTGATTTTTAAGCATGGGAATCATGTCGCAACCACATTTGATGATTCCCGAAGCCTAAGTATTGACTTGCCGACTAAATAAACCTTTGTTTGACTGAAATTATAGTCCGGTTCATAATGCTATGACCCGGTTCAAAGTTTTAAGTGTTTATGTTGATTTTTACCCATATTGACCCTTAAGGCCTTGAATCAAACAAGGCACTTTTTGACCACACAAAATGCCTACCGATTAAGTTGTCAAGTCATTAGACACTTGATCAACAAAAGCGCTTATCCGATTTGTTTCATTATGATTTAGTTTCTTAGATTCAACCTTTAGAAATCTTTTAACTTCCCAAAATGCCCCTTCATGGTCAAATATTTCAATTTAGCCATTCGTGGCGAAACCTCTTGTTCCAATTCCAATGTTTTTGACTCATTGACTTGTTTAAAAGCCTCTAAGTCCTTCCGGACTTAGATTTTCATCCTTTATCAAGTTTTCACTTGTTTAGTAGATTCTAAGCGCATTAGCGCGCATTAGACATAGTTATGGAAATAACTTACTTGATGGGCATCCACACTTCGTGTGAGTGCTTTTATCACCTATGTTGCTTCGCCCGAAGACGTTTATTTGACTATGGACTTACCGGGTGGCCTTGACCCATATCCATACCTTTTGTTTACCCTCCATGATTCTTAGCATTGAGCATGCACGCGCGAATGTATTTACCTGTATGCTTTCTAAATAGGCAACGTTAATTTCTCGGAATTCAAATGGCAATAACTTGCCATTTGACCCGTTTAACTTTATGAATCTTAATGTTTGGAATACAAGCATCAAGTGTTGGACTCACATGGTGAGGATATCACCATTTGACCCGTTTAGACTCATAGTTCATAATACTATGATACCCAAGTTTTTATCTATGGATTAAGTGACACAAACTTGACCCATTTAACATCATGCTTAACGACTTCATTCAATTGATTTAATTTGGATTAAAACATCATTTCTCACATATCTTTATTAGTTGACCTGTTTGATGGATTTCTCCATTTGGTCATAACTCATTATCTTGATTAAGGTCAAAACCCACATTTTGTATTGAGCGCACATAGGGCGACCCACTTAATAGATTCTACCCCTTGGGGTTTATCTTTATCTCACACTCAAGATTTAAAACTAATGTTTATAATAATTAAGTTATGTTATAGTACATTGGTGTAAGTAAAACTTACCTCATATCCGTTCTTGCTTCCATACGCATTACTTGCATCCGTTTGACCCGTTTGCATCCCTAGTTCTTGTACCTAACTTAGGGACATGTCAAACTTGATTATTAGAATACATAACATGGAATTAATTCACTATCCATAAATCATGTATTCATTACCCATTTATAGCTAAATCCATAGCCATTTTCTTACATGTCTAGTTGAGATTAACTCATCTAGGCATTTCATCAAACATTTGGTGTGCATCCACCAATATACTTAGTTTCAAAAGCTCAAGATTAGCCAAAGCATAACCATTTGTCTAATCATCATCATATTACATTATTTAAACCACTTTGCCTAAATTTCTCATATTAACAGCTCCTAAGAGTCACAAAGATTACTAGATATAAGTTGATTCAACCTAGAGGTTAAACCCCAAAATTCTACACATATACATAAGCATATGATCAAAATCAAATACACATATTAGTGTGATTTGTAACCGGATTATACATGTTTAAGGCTCCCCAAGACTAGGGTAACCCATATTAACCATCAATTCCACGTTTTTATCAAAACCCTAAATTTTCATAAGAATAAAAAACGAATATAACATCAATTTCTACCAAATAAAAGGTACCTTGATGTTCTATAGGCCTTAGATAACCCGTATCTTGCTAATGCACTGAAAAACCCCTTGATTTGGCTTGGATTCAAGCATGTTCTTGTGTTTAGGGTTTGAGTCCTGAAGGAGATGTGTTCTCCTGATGTATTTTCGTAACACACACTTGTGTGTGTATTGTTTTATTTTTTTTATTAATAAAAATCAAGTTCATCACATTGGCAACTATAGCCCCTCAACTAACCCACCAGGTCATTTTCGTATAAAAACTAACTCATAAGCTAGTTTCAAACACCTTTTATTCATTTATAAACATAATATTATTAACTAGGTTATTTCCATATTAGAATATAACCCATGTTCTTATCCTCTAAGTCTCGTGTTAATATTTTGCTAATCACGCCTAATGGCGTAGTTAGGCGAACGAATGGTTTTGGGGTGTTACAGGCGATACATTGTGGTCACGTTTAACTCTACTTAACGTTAGGTATGTGACTTGATTTAAAAACCTGAATTTTGGAGGTCACCATGTGGTTTGCTATTTTTATCGAGGAGTTGTTAGCTGTTTAATGTTCATATCTTGGTTTTAACTCTATGTTTGTATTGCTTTGTAGCCCTATTTTTACCAAAGTTGATTTTTCATCTTTTATAAGGTAAAGATGTCTTAGTTATGGTTAGAAATACTAAATCTTGACGTTCCGGGCGACGGCATCGGACCCTTAGTCACCGACGCCGTCGAACATGTCATGGAAGCCATGCACGTGCCTATCTTCTTCGAGAATTTCGAGGTACACGGCTACATGAAGACGATTCCATCGAAGGTGTTGGATTCAATTAGGAAGAATAAGGTGTGTTTGAAAGGCGGGTTGAATACGCCCATGGGTGGTGTTATTATTATTGTTATTATTCTGTTATACATTATTATTATTATTATTATTATCAATCATATTATTATTATTATTATTATCAATCGATCAAGTCCCTTTCAGATCTGCACTTTCTTTTTAATTTAATATGTAATACTTTCATGAATTAAGGATTTGTTTGTTTGTTTGTTATGAAATGTAGGATGTTGCTACGAAAGTGGAAGATGTGATGCCTATTGCCACTGGTCACGAGCGTGCGGAGCTTGAAGCTGAGGTCCAGGTCTCTTTAATTGGTTTAGATTTTAGATGTTTTAATATGTTGACATTGATATTGACTGGTATCTATTTCTTTTTGTGTAATAATTAGGGTCGGGATATTTTTTATATCAATTTTCCTGAAGGACCCTTCGAAACCAAGGCAAGTCGAATGATTATTTAAAGTTTGATTTTGTTGACTTGGGTTTGTTTTGTTTTTGTTTTGCTGATTAGGGTATATTTCAAAATTTTATCTTGCTTAGTCTTTGATTCTTTCTTTGTTACTAGGTTGTGTTTAGCTGGATAAGATTTTAGATGCATGTGGTTGTTTGTGTGTGTTTTTAAAGATATATGTGTTATTTTATTTATGGGGTTGGATATGTTAGTGTTCATTGTTTAATAGTGTTATTATACATGCATGCTTCTATAGAAGTATTATTTGAATCCCAATGTTGAATGTGTTTTACAGATGGCATCGCAGGCGGCAAGTCCTGCTGTTGTTCTTTTGAGTGCTCAAGTTGTTGGCAATGCATTTGCGGAGCAATACTACCATATTCTTCATACAGTGGCGGTTACAGTAGTTATGGGATCTGGATTCTGTTTATAATTCCGATTAGGACCTGATTATGGTGGTAAGTCCCATAACTTATCTCCATTCCGTTTATGGTTATTGTTAAGTAAAACAATATTAGGATTATGGTGTTAGCATTGGATTTATAGATTGTTTTAGGTTAGGTATTGAATATTGATATTAGAAGTATGTATTTCTTTTTAGCCTTTATGACATGTATTAATATTAGAGTTATACATTGTTTTAGGTTATGTATTGAATATTGATATTAGAGTTATGCATTTGTTTTTAGCATTTATGATAGGTGTTAATATTAGAGTTATACATTCTTTTAGGTTAGGTATCAATATTAGTATTGTGAGACTTGGTTCATAGATGTGATAAGTTTTTTAATGGTTACAACTTCCAACTTAAGTGATTGTTTAGTTGATTAGGTTAAGAATTATAGGAGTCATTAGAGATTGATGAGTTTTTGAATAGTTGCAGCTTACATAAGTGATTGTTTAGATGATTACTGATTAGGTTTTAGGTTAGGGAATATATGGACATGTAGTGATTGAGAGATTTTGTGGTTCGTTAACTTGAGCCATTTGCAACAGGTTACCACGTAGTGAAATTTTTTAATTAAGATTGATTATGTTTAAGTTATTTACTCTTTCGTGATTTGAGTTTTCTTCTTTTATCATTTTTTATTAAGTCATATTAAATTTTTCAACCCTGGGACCTTTCCAGGTTAATCAGTTAGTTGTAGGTATATATAAATTAAAACTTTAAATAATGCAAGGATAAATTTATTGATGAATAGATGTAGGTTTCTGTTAAGGGTGTTTAATGAATAACGAATTTTCAAATTAATCGAATTTAATTATATTAAGTTTTTTAACCTGGATTTGAATTTCATTTGTATTCAAATTAGATTCGACTAATTAAATTCGATTATTGATTTGATTTGCATTTGAAACTCGATTTCGATTTCATACTCACCTCGGAATATTGTTAAATCTGCAAATAAAATTGAATATGAATCTATCGAATCCGTTAACTAAAAATCTAAGAAGATCTATAAGATTTGGAAAGCCATAAATGAGTGAATTTTCTCTAATAAGAAGATCAGGGTTAAGGAGATCATAGCTGATGTGAAAATCATTAGGATTTCTATGGTTCAAAAGTAGACACAATTGTAATTTTATAGTTTGGAATAAGTGGTGTGGTTTTGAGTTGATGTAATTTGATTCTTGTATTTTGACGGCTTTTCATTTTTCTTAGAACAGGGGTTGGCTTGGTGTTAATGAAGTTCACTTTAAAAAAAAAATTCCCATACTTGACCATTAGATCCTAGTATTACATATATGTTATCCACTCCTAACTGAAATCATAACATAAAATTGATATTAAATATAGAGCTTGATCGGGAATTATATATATATATATATATATATATATATATAGGGAATGGTTATAGAGAAAACCTTAGTTATTTGGTAAACTATGGAAACCCTATCATGACCATCCATCTCAAAGTATCAATGGTTGAGATTAAACCATTGTACTTCCAACTAGCTATATTAATATTTTAATTGACTAAAGGAACTGGATGGGTATTTTGGGAAGACAAGAAGTTCCTCTCTCTCTCTCAAGTACTAGGGTCATGTCACCCTCTCTCATACTTTTTCTTTAAAAAAATATTATAATAATGGGTCATGTCACACCCTCTCTCCTACTTTTTCAAAGTCAATATCACCATTCTCTCTCCTCTCTCCTACTTTTTCTTTAAGAAAATATTATTATAATAGGTCATGTCACATCATCTCTCTCCTCTTTCCTACTTTTTGTTTAAAAAAATATTATTATAATGAGTCATGTCACACTCTCTCTCCTACTTTTTGTTTAAAAAATATTATTATAATGGGGCAAGTACGTGTGTTAACATGTGTTAACATATTTTACCAGCCTTATTGAAAAAAAAAATCCTTGGTAGAGATATTAAACCTGTTAACATGTGTTAACCTATTTTACCAGCCTTTTCAAAACCTTGGTAGAGATATTAAACCTGTTAACATGTGTTAACACAAAGCAGCAATTTACGCAACCACATACAGCCTAGATTCTAGAAGGGACACCATGGGCGTCGCACAATTTAACTTATACATATCAAAGGTTTTAAAAAGATCATATGCACTAAGTAACCGCTAGACACAAAAAACATGGCGACATAGATACCCAATTTTGATATATTAAAACTGTTAACATGTGTTAACATATCTTACCAGCCTTATTGGAAAAAAAGAAAAACCTTAGTAGAGATATTAAGACTGTTAACATGTGTTACACATGTTAACAGTTTTAGTAAATCTGTCCCATAAAAATTTGTTAACACTTGTTAATAAGTTGACGTATAAAAACTTTGTTAACACTTTGTTAACACTTGTTAATAAGTTGACGTCTAAAAACTTTGTTAACACTTTGTTATGACATGTTAACAGTTTTAGTAAATCTGTCCTATAAAACTTTGTTAACACTTGTTAATAAGTTGACGTATAAAAACTTTGTAGATAGTTGGTGCTAAAAACAAGAAATCATAATTGAGATATTAAAAGTGTTAACATGTGTTTACTAAACCTGTTAATACATGTTAACAGTTGTAGTGAATCTGCCCTATACAAATTTGTTAACACTTATTAATAAAGCACACAAACTATTAACACATGTTATTACAAAAGTATCATTACAAACTATTGAACTGCATGGAAGGTTAACATGTGTTAGTTGGTCATAAAGGGTTTAACATGTGTTATCTAATCTGATAAAGAAAATATTATTATAATGGGTCATGTCACACCATCTCTCTCCTCTCTCCTACTTTTTGTTTAAGAAAATATTATTATAATGGGTCATGTCACACCCTCTCTCATACTTTTTGTTTAAGAAAAGATTATTATAATGGTGCAAGTACAAATAATGTGTTAATGTTGCATACGAGGGTAACATGTGTTAGTTGGTCATAAAGGGCTAACATGTGTTATCTAATCTGATAAAGTTAAACATGTTGCCCCCATATACCCATGAAAAGATCTAACATTTGTTAGTATCAGTGGTATGGTAACATATGTTAAACCTGAATCATTTGTCAACCTTTTTGTCTTTCTTACCACTCCTGTTTTCACTTCATAAGTTTACAAAAAAGAAATAAGTAAACATAGCATACAACTATTAACACACATTAGGTTAATAAGTTGACATATAAGAACTTTGTTAACACTTGTTAATAACAAAAAGAACCTAACTGTTAACATGTAATATCAACACAAGAAATATCATTCTGTAATAATAACATAAACAAAACGTAATTTATAATACAACACAAGAAATATCATTCTGTAATAATACCATTCTGTAATAATACCATAACCACTTTATTACAAAGTATCATTACAAACAATTAACCACTTTAACAAAATAAATCTAGTAACTCTATACATTGAGTACAAAAAAGAAAAACGTTATAAAAAAGTTTTTCTACATATTTTTCTCGGCTTCCTTCGACTTCGTTTGTTAACATATGTTAACCAGTGGGGTCTTCGTTATCAACTGCAAAACAATAGATGAGATATTAACCGGTGTGACCAACTCATCATTTAACATACTAAAACAGTCGTAACATGTGTGAGTCGGGGCCCAAATAACAACTTAAAGTCACAAAATCTAAATTTCCAAATTCCAACTGTTAATATTAATTCAATATTTCTACCTCATAGCTTTCAACTAATAAACACATCATTCTAACATCAATTAACCTTCAATCCTCACTAAACTGAAATCGGCCCAAGTTCAAAACCTAGGGCTCCAAAACTAACAAAATCTAATTAAACAATACGAATCCGAAACTCAAACGAACTCTTGACCTTCACATAAATGATAAACCTACTATATATACATATAACATGCATCAATAACCATCTTTAACATCAAACTGTAGAAGAGAAACCAGATCTACAACCTCATGTCCCCAATCCAATAACAATCTAACATAAACAAAATAATAAAAAAATCAAAAAGGTTAAAATAAGTTTTTTTTTTCATTCAAGCATTTGATCAAACACTTGGTATGCAAACAAAAAAAATCTATGATTTGAGTGAAAAAAAGTTAAAACAATCTTATGTTAATCGACCAAAAAGCTTTAGCAATGATCATAAACAGAAAAACAAAGAAAAATCTTAAAAAAACACTACATAAACGAAAAAAAAATTTACCTTCAATTTCAACATGTGGAGACCTACATAAACGAAAATAAAGCTTTAGCAACGACCAACTCGTTGCTCCTCTCAGATCTGGAAACATCTTCAAAAACCATAGATTAGCAGCAGCTCCAGCTCATCTGGGTTTCAAACAAGATCTAAGAGAGGGTTTCAAACAAGATCTGGGAGAGGGAGACACAAGATATAGAGTTATAAACCCTAGATCCCAACTTAAAAAGAGAAAGAATGAAGAAATGAAAATCCATATAGAGAGAATGAAGAAATGAAAATCCATATAGAGAGAGAGATGAGTTATACAGATATTATGAATTTCAAATTAAGAAACAAGACTAGTCTGACAAAAAAAATGAGAGATGTGATGGTTAGGGGGTAATGACTATCCTACCCTTATCTTATTATTATATTGATTTTGGATTGTGGTGATGTGGCTTCATTGTAGCCACAACTTGGGTTTCAAGAGTTTACTAAATAACTTGGGTTTCTTGTATATACTTATACTATATATATATATATATATATATATATATATATATATATATATATATATATGGTTGGGCTAATTTAAAAACCCTATTGAGTTGAAAAACCGTGTAACCCCTATGTAAAAACAAATTTTTTTCTGATTTTTTCATAATCGCTTTTATATTCAATTTTATTAGTTTTGGCAAAAAAAAATCATCAAAAAAGCACCGAGTAGATTATTTTGTTACACATATGTTACACAAACTCGTTATTTATCATACGTCAGCATTGTTACATATGTAACATGTTTGTTACGTAATTTTTTAAAAAAAAAAAAATCTATTCAACGTTTTTTTGATTTTTTTACCAAAACTAATAAAATTGAATATACAAGCTATTCTGAAAAAATCAGAAAAAAAAAGTTTTTACATAGGGGTTACATAAGGTTTTCACAGTTTTCTCAACTCAAGAGAGTTTTCACATGATACTTGGCCTATATATATATATATATATATATGGTTAGGATCCGTTGAGAACTCGATGAGTTGTGAGAACTCACGAGAACTCGACGTAAAATGCGAAAAAAAATTGCATACTGATGTAAAAACACGTAAACCCCGCTGTAAAAAAAATTACATTAATTTACGCCAAATTACACCGATGTAAGGGATTTTTACCTCCGTGTAAGTATATTAATATTTTATTTATTATTTTATTGTTGTTTAATTCTGGACCACATATTCATTTTTTATTAGAATCAGAAGGAATAATTCATTTTTTGTAAGTATAAAACCAACCTTTCACATATTCAACAATTTCACATGAATCACACAATTCATGCATGTATTAGCATCTTTTGACTAGATTAAACATGATTAAGGTTCCCTAATGCTAGAGCAACCTCTAATGATCACTAATTTAACATTTACAAAACACCCAAGAATTTTCACCATGTTCATATATGAAGTATACATCAAATTGAACCAAATAATTGATACCTTTGGGTGTGTTGGACCTTAGATGATCCCTTTTTGCTTAATGCACGGATTTCCCCTTTGATTTTGGCCTGATTTGGGTAAGAATTGGGGTTTTGGGTTAGTGTGTGTGTTTTGTGGTGTTTGTGTGTGTTGAAGTCGATCTCCAGGATATGGAGATGGCTTCCTTTTCATTTTTTTTTTAATTTTGTTTAGCCATTATGGCCTTATGGCAGTTTTGGCCCCTCTACTACACACAAGAAATTGTTGTTCTAACTAGAACCACTAACCAAGTTAGTTTCTAGTTATGGTCTTAGTATTATTAGTCTCATGGTATTTAACCAAGTTAACTACAAGGTTGAGTATTTTGTATCATTTGGTATTTGTTTAGCTTAATTAAGCCCAAAACGTTAATAATAGAATTATGACGCGTTTGATGGATTTTGGGGCGTTACAACTCTACCCCCCCCCCCTAAAGAGGGTTTCGTCCTCGAAACCGGATACTTATAGAATAGGTAGGTTATTCTAGCTCATCAGCTGCATGGAGCATAGCCTATCGGCTGGAATCTAAATAGATCACGACTCACAAATGAGTCTTGTGTTTTTATCCCCTTTACTACGAGGTGTTATCTATTTGACATTGAATTATTCCTTCTGATTCTACTCTCGCAGATAATTATTCTAGTGTAGGCACTCACGATGTTACGGTTCGACCAAGCGTCTTTGATTTGACTCTTTTGCGTGTATAGAATCCTTAAGTCCCCGAGGGCTTAGGGTGTTCATTTGATTATTTACTTTGCTTAGAACCATTTCTATGCACTGAGGCGCATACTGGATTTGGTTATCACAACGACTTCCTGAAATTCGTCACCCACGATCAACGTGGATTTAGTTTTCATTTTGTTTCTGCTCAAAGGCTTTTTATAATGCCATGGTTTTACCGGAAAGCATCGATTCCTTTCCGTACCTCACGTATTCCTTGTCCTAAACATCAAGTGTCCTTTTTAATAGTATTTTCACCTTTTAATAGGCTTAGTTGTATTTATGCATTCCTCTGGGTCCAAGTGGCGACGACTTCACTTGACCCGTTTGAATCTTCTAATGATCGCTTAGCAATCACTAGACTATTAATGGTTCATCATTCGTTCTGTTACTATCCGATTGCCAATTTTGTGAATAGTTAATTCGTCAGGGTTTTCGGCTACAAATAGACTTAGTTTCATAAGTCACATGCTTTAGTTAGTCATCCAATCTCAGGACTGTGACTTATGATGTGTTTCTACACACTGTCTGTCAAACTTCTGAGTTTGGATTTGTTGGACTTTATAAAAGTCCAACTTTCTTTTAGCAGGCTATAACAGCCCAAGGTAACTAGTATCGTATATTGTCCGCTTTGCCCGCCCAGCCGTATTAGACTGTGACCAAGCTCACGGTTTTGCATTGGTCTCACCCCTGGAGGACTGGCCAAAACGCGTCGTGATAGTAAGAGTAGCCACTCCCTTATAAGGAAGTGTTTGTTTCCCTTTCCCAACCAACGTGGGATTTCACAACGTACATATGTCCTAGTTCAGTGCTAGACTAGTATTTCGCATACTCATTTAGAGTTTGAATATTCCATGGAATCCTCCATTTAATACCTCAGATAGCACTTCGCCTATCTCATGCATTCTTTAACTCACATTGGTGTTATCTTATCCGAATTTTAGTATGTGAGTTTCACTCTTAGTCAAATTAATTCTAGGCGATTGATCACCTATTATCTTTTTGCCCCGATGCCCCGGGCTTTTAGGAATTTTATCCTATCGATAGAATTAGCATAGGGTTTGTGACCCTTTCTTATCTAGCCTTTCGAATTTACATTTCTAGCTCTCGTAAGCATCTTATTTGAGATTTAACCTGAGTCTTCCGACTCTTTTATTTATCTAGGTATTATTGCGTATATAACACCCCGTCTTCAAATCCCCTGCCGGGTCATTTTTTTTTCTATTTAATCCCTCAGAACACTTTGGTCCCAAGGCAATTTTTTTAATGGTCTACCCTTACAGGGTTCGTGTCTATGCTATGATTCGATCTATTCATTCATGTCCCTTAGGACTTATTGACACTTAAATCAATTTAGCGTTCCTTAAAAATGTTCTTACTTGTCTTAGCTTCATGGTGTTACATTACCATGTTTATTCACACAAGTCTATTCACTTATGTTTTCTCTATTTAGTATTCGTATGCATAGTAGTCCAGTAGACCGCTTTTGGTTTGTTATGAAGGCATTGCCTTCATTTCTGTGACTCACAGCTATCAATATGATTTAGAGTTCAGATTGTCCGTTGATCCACCATGTGCTAAGGCCCATGAGGTTTATCTCGCTTTGTTTGTTTTTGACAGGCCTTCATTAGACCACATCGATCATCATTTACTCCCACAACGTCCTTGCTCAAGGCTAGGATAGTCTCTCTGGTGCGGAGGCACCTCCGGTTTCCAGGGTCTTCTATGAGCCCCCTATTGATTTAGCGTTTAATTTCTTCTTTTATCTAACACGTCATTTTATGGTATAAAACCATGTTTTTAGCTCAGTTTTGTGTGAATCATAGTTCACACTTGCCCGTAGGCTTTCACGAATTCATTATGATTAGGTGACGCATAGTTCACATTTGCCCGTAGGCTTTCACGAATTTAATATGATTAGTGTGATGCATAGTTCACATTTGCCCGTAGGCTTTCACGAATTTAATATGATTAGTGTGACTCGTAGTTCACATTTGCTCGTAGGCTTTCACGAATTCATTACGAGTCAAGTTTAAGTATAACTTAACCTTGAGCTTAGCCCGAATCTTGGCCTTTTGTTTTTCCTCAGTATGGGGTTCATGTTGGAATACGAGTTAACCGCTCAAGTATGGTTCAGATTTATTTAGTATTTACCCTTAGATATGGTTCAGATTCATTTGTGATTTTTTTTTCTTCCATGAAGGTTTAACCTTTACTGTTTAACTAACCCTCGACTAGGGTCTAGTTTGGTTTACAGTTTAACCTTCGGTTAAGACTCAGATTTATTATGTTTTGACCTTCAGTTAAGGTCCGATTGATTTACTTGCGATTCATCCTATAGTCAGGACTCGTTTGTGTTTATGACTTAACATTTGATTATGGTTCAAGTCTGCTTACGGATTAACGTTCAATTAGGGCTCGAGTTTATTCATGGCTTAACCTTTGATTAAGGTTCACCTTCATTTACGAATTTGACCTTCTATAAAGGTTCGAGCTTAGTTATGACTTAACCTTTGATTAAAGTTCAAGTCTATTTATGAATTCAACCTTCTATAAAGGTTCGAGTTTAGTTATGACTTAACCTTTGATTAAGTTTCAAGTCTATTTACGAATTAACCTTCTATAAAGGTTTGAGTTTAGTTATGACTTAACCTTTGATTAAGGTTCAAGTTTTACCTTGGTCCGTGTAACCGTTGTGGTAATACCCTTGGCTCTACGACCCCGTGGGTCATTTATGCTTCGGTTTTACTTACCCGGTCTACCCGGCCTCTTAAGTTGTTTGGCAATACTTCCTTGTTATATGACCTCGCGAGTTATATTTTTAGAGAAGTTAACATGCCTTTCTCCCCTGACCCAGTCCTTGTCACGTGAAGGGTAGAAGTGTAGATCATGAGAAGCCCACCGCACCATGTGTTTAACACTTACCTGGCCAGGGTAAGCAATCCACACATGACACGGTGATCTTATCGCGATCACCACGGTACTCTCCAAGTGGGCAACTTCTGGTCATGAATCTTGTTTAATAGAAACATTCTTGTCAGTTTGTCTAACGTATTTCTGTGTACCCGTATTATTAAGCTATTTGTGTTTTATCCGATCGCGCAGTCCTGTTGATGCGATCATGCATTCCAATTCCTGGTTCGGTTGAGCCTTAGCCCACCATGACCGTGTGATTGGCATTTGTCTGAGTTTTAAGTATTCTTTGCATTTTTTCCAATTTCCGGTTTGGCTGAGCCTTAGCTCACCATGACCGTGTAATTGGCGTCTATCCGGGTTCTATGGCTCATTGTACCTTTTCCAAATTTAATTCTTGATTGACTCGCGTTCAATCGTGATGTATAATGCTAATCAACTAGATTAATTTTATTTTTTTTTGGAAATAAATTCCTTACCGGATTGATGATCATACTTGAACTGAATGCTTAGACTCATTTAACCTGGCTCTGATACCACTTGTAAGACCCACCCCGTTTAAAGCGGTATTATGAGAAGATTTACGAGTTAGTAAACTTAATTTGAAAGTTTCAAATTTTGTCATTTAGAGCTCAACAAGTTTTTGACAAAATATTTGCACATGTATCTCATGGTTTAAACATACGTATGATGATTTTAATAGCGAAAACGTTTTCAATGGCACCTTCCAAAACTAAGTTTATAACCCTTTTAGCTCAAAAGTTGCGGAAGCGGACGAGTCTTGTGCGTTCGGATCTTTGTTCAATTCTTGATCATCATCCATTCAGTATAATAGAGTACCAAAGGGTTAAACGCGAGGAAATAACCCATTAATACGTTATTATGAATGTCTAGTATTGAAAGAATAATAAAATGAAGTTTTTTTTACATAACCTTTACCCGGGCGGGTAAGTGTTTTACCCGGGCGGGTAAACCTGGTGTTAGAAACTACCCTTTTTGATCAGAACCTTTACCCGGGCGGGTGAGTGTTTTACCCGGGCGGGTAAACCTGTTGTTAGAAACTACCCTTTTTCTTGCACCAAACTACACTTTTAGTGCAGCTTCAAAGCCATTTACGGGGATTCTTAGGACTTGTTAATGGGTCATAATACGTACCTCTTACATGATTAAAGATATGTTTGGATTCCTTGTTCGGTTTCTAACCCAAAAACCATGAATTATATATCTATCTTTAAGCTGACCGGTTAAGTTTTATACATGACAAAATCATAAGATTTTATGATCTCCAAGTTCCAGTTGCGGTTTTTGCCCACTTGTCAAGTCTCAGCTTGACTAGGGAAATTTATGCCCAAGTCATTTATGCCGTGATTGCGGTGCCTCGTGTCCATGGCCACATGTGCCATTTCTCTCGGTCTTGTACGCTCGGCCTCTATGACTTACGACATGGTTTTTATCTGTTGTTTTCTATCCCTTGGAAATCACAATTTCTATTTTGAATTAAATGATATACCCATAAATACACTCAAGCAACTAGCACGAGTTCGTTACCGGCTAACTGTTAACTCTTGCCCTAAGCTATTGTCTATCTAGCATTTTACCCAATTGACCCGATAGTCTAATTGGGATATTAACAACCTTCATCTAAGGCCATCTTCTATGAATCGTGTATCTTATTTATGCTACTTTTTGTGACATTTCAATGTCTAATTCCCAAATGCATATACAAAGGTATAATTAAGCATATAAACATACTAGAGACATATTAAGAATTAAGTCATCGAGTGACTTACCTTATGCGAGCTTCCTCTTTACCTCAATCTGAGACTCCTTGGTGAAGGGATAGGGAGCCTAATCCAAGGGGAAGAGGCGTCCCTATGCCCATAAACAAAGTTGCCCGCTCCAGACTCTGCCGTCAGCGCGCTGCCAACACAACATGTGGTGCAGCGCGCAAGCTTACCAACTGATAAACAACGGACAACACCTGATAAGCGCGTGCAGCCACGCGCGGTATCTTCCCTTATCACTTTTGGTACGAGGTACAGAAGATAACAAAAGGAAGATTCACAAGGATCTCTGACAGAGTACGCACCAAGGAGAAGGCGACAGGTGGCAAGGGTGGTCCAACCACCACTGAAAAGGATGGCGACGTGACTGTCTCCATGCTTCCACTGTCATCAACAGTGACAACAGACATCCCTTGCTGACATCAGGAGCATGGTCAACGACTGTAGCAAGGACAGGGGCGCCGTCTACCAATCAGAGCTCGCCACGTGTCCACATCGAGCAACAACCATGCTGCAGTGTGACGTCATCCACAGTAATCTGGTCTTCCCGCCATTTTTATGGGGAGCTTGGACCTGGGCTTTGACCGGGCCCAAGTAAGGACAACTTCTCATGGGCTTCCCTACCAAGCCCATGAGTTCTCCTATAAATAAAGGAGGACATCTCCTTGCAAAAGGATCCGAAAATATTCATTGTAACTTAGCATTACTCTCTTGTAACTCTCTCTACTTGTTCTTTAATAATATATCCGGCTAGTTACAGTGGACGTAGGTCATTCCTTGACCGATCCACTTACATCTCGTGTCCTTATTTACGTGGCTTTCACACACACTCACACTTCATATTCTCACCCGGGTTTAACCGAGATGTTTGGGTAAAGGATTACTCTTGGCAAACGTAAGTATTAACCACACAGTGATTAGTGATAACCACCGTGATACTTATTGTTTCTTCATTGGCGCCATCCAACGGTTAAAACAGCTTTTTTCTTCATCTTTTAAACCCACCCATGGCTGAACCCAACCCTAACACTTCTGTCATCAACCAAACCGGGGACGTCGATGCTCAGTCCCCGGAAAACCAAACCACACCGCACACTGTCGTCAAAAAACCCACTTCACGACTCGAGCAGCCAGATCTCGAAATTCGTGACCTAGGCTCGGACGACGACAGTGAGGCCGGTTCTTAGGAGGACCCAAACCAGTGGCTCCTCCGTCAAAATGCCAAAAGCTCTGAGATATATATCAGCGTAAACTCTTGCAACAAGCCAAAAAGAAGGGCAAAGCCCTCACTTATGATACCCCGTCAAAAAAGGGGTACAAAAAGAAAGACTCGGCCACTCACGGTGATGGTCGTAGCGGGGAACTCGGCGGAGACGCCAGGGTTCGGGGCTACGCGAAGTCACGTGACGAACCGGATGGCTACGAGTCATCTAGCAGCGATTCTAACCACAACGGAAAGAAACATAGCCACCGTTCACGTCGCAACGACGAGGACGATGACTTGGTCAAGCCATTCAGGCCAAAAGCTTTTGCCGAAAAATCAAAATTCGTCGCTCGCATAGCGACAGCCAAAATCCCAAGGAAAGCTAAGCTTCCTAGCAGCATCGGTAGATACGATGGCCTGCGTGACCCAGATGACCATGTGCATGACTTTGAGTGCGCAGGTATGTCGGTTGACTGGCCCGTTCAGGTTTGGTGCCATTTGTTTGCTCAGACCTTAACTGGCGCAGCCAGGGTCTGGTTTGACAACCTCCCCGCGGGGAGCGTTAAGGACTTTGATGACCTCACTGATAAATTTGGCAGCCACTTCTCACACTTGCGCAAGCACAAAAAAGACAAGGCGCATATTCTGTTATGCCGCCGATACGATCATGAGTCCATCAAGGATTTCATCGTCCGGTTCAACAAGGAAGCCTTGCAAATAGGCTGTGGGGAGGAACTTACACGGGCAGCGTTCATACACAATGTGCGCAGCCCAGAGCTCATGAAGTGCCTTACCGGCAAAGATGGTATTCCGGAGTCCTGGGATGAACTCATCCACTCCGCGAAAATATATGCCTCCTCCGAGAAATCCTTCAACCAGATGCACGGCTTCCAACCGCAACACCATAATAATAATAATAATAATAATAATAATAATAATAATAATAATAATAATAATAATAAACACAAAAATAAATCCGTTTGGAGCCGCATCTCAGGCACCGCCGACGAGGGAAAGTACTCCCCCGCAGGCGATGCCCGCCAACTCATCAGTACAAAACAATCGTGGGACCAACGTGGACACTCCAAGAAAAACCACGATTGGACCCCGCTAACAAAGACACCATCTCAGGTCCTGAAAACAGAGCAGGTCACGTTGAAAGAAGCCAACCCTCTGGGGAAACGAAGGAACGTGGACCGAAGCAAGTTCTGTGAGTACCACAACGACTTCGGTCACCTCACAGACAATTGTTATAGCTTGAAGATGGAGATTGAAGCCACGCTGAAGTCGGGTCAGCTCGGTCACTTGGTAAAGAACGTTCACCGCACTGGCAAAGGTAACGCGGGTGACGAAAGCCAAGGTGAGGGGTCGCGAAAGAAAATCCGTGACCTCAACACTCATGCCGCCACGCTCATCCCTCGTCATCACTGCAACATGACCAGGCGTGGCAAAAACACCCAGCACAGGAAGCGCACCCGCGTACAACCACTGGACGACTCATGGAAAGAGGCCGATGTCCTCATGCCAAAAGTCAGAGGCGGCGCCTCCTGCACCACCCCACTCGTCATAACCGCAGTCTTCGGACATTACCACACGCGGTACATGTTCCTAGACGGCGGCAGCAGCACAGATATTATGTACGAGCAATGTTTCCAACAGCTGGATGCGGAAGACAAAGCGAAACTCGTACCGGTCAATGAGCCAATCTCGGGTTTCATTCACGAGACCATCATGCCGCGGGGCACGCTCTCCCTGCCAGTCACGTGGTCCGATGGCACCCATGAACGCACGGAGATATGCGACTTCATGATTTTGCCAGCCACCTCCAATCATGATATACTCTTGGGTCGGGAAGGCATCGCGCGCTTTAACGCCAACGCTTCAACGGCGCACACGATGGTCGGCTTTCCAACCAAGACATGCATCGCCTTCATCAGAGCCAACAAAGACTGCCACACCACTGAAACCGCCAAGCCTCCAAAAATGGTCAAGACAAATGCCCGCACTGAGCCAGAAAAATGGGCGCTCAACCTTAAATTTCCGAAGCAAACGGTGGTCATTGGCCATGAAATCTCCGAGACCATACGCAATCACTTGAAACAGCTTTTAATCAGCAACATGGATGTCTTCGCGTGGCAACTGGCAGACATGGTCGGTGTCCCCCGCGAAATAGCGGAACACATGCTCAATGTCTATCGCTCCGTAAAACCAATAGTGCAAAAGAAGCGCAGTATGGGCCCGGAGAAAACAAAGGCCATGAACGAACAAGTCACCGAGCTGCTCAACGCGGGCATCCTTCGCCCTATCAGATACCAAACCTGGGTGGCTAATCCGGTCATGGTCGCTAAAGCTAATGGAGGGTGGCGCATGTGCGTCGATTACAAGGATATTAACAAGGCGTGTCCAAAAGATTGCTATCCTTTTCCAGAAATCGATCTAAAGGTGGATTCTCTCGCCTCGTATCGGTTCAAGTGTTTCCTGGACGCATACAAGGGGTACCACCAGATCCAGATGGCTAAGGAAGATGAAGACAAGACAGCGTTCCGCACAGACGCGGGCATCTTCTGTTACACCAAGATGCCCTTTGGCCTGAAAAACGCGGGCGCCACGTACCAGCGCCTAATGGACACGGCCTTCATCAATGAAATCGGTGTACGGCTTGAAGTGTACGTCGATGACCTTGTAATCAAGAGCAAGGAAGAAAGTGACATGCTTCGGGACATCCAGCAAACGTTCAATCAATTACGCAAAGTGCGCATGAAATTGAACCCGAGCAAATGTTCATTCGGGATGGAAGAGGGCAAATTTCTGGGCGTCATTGTAACACGGGATGGTTTCCGCGCTAACCCAGAAAAAGTGCAAGCCATCGAAAGAATGCCTTCCCCCACTTCCGTCAAAGAGGTACAGACACTGATGGGCCGCCTTGTCGCCCTCAACCGCTTTTTCTCCAATTACGCTTCAAAGTCGTTCCCGTTCGTGGATACTTTGAAGAACTGTCTGAAGAAGAGCAACTTCCGCTGGACCCCAGAGGCGGAATCAGATTCCGGGCAATGAAACAATGCTTAATAAACCTTCCAACACTAATAGCACCTCTTCCTAAAGAACCGTTCACACTCTACTTATCCGTCACGGAGCGGGCAATAGGCGCGGTTCTAATGGTTGACCGCAAAGGCGTGCAAACACCAATTTACTACATCAGCCGCACGCTGTTAGATGCAGAAACAAGGTATACAATAATGGAAAAGCTGGTTCTCACCCTTGTCCATGCATCCCGAAGAATACGCAGGTACTTCCAAGGCCATCCGATAAACGTCCTTACGGACTATCGGATAAATGACATTCTCGCCAAACCCGAACTATCGGGCCGCCTGGCGAAATGGGCCATTGAGCTGGGGGAACATACGATCAATTACAAACTCCGGCCAGCAATTAAAGGCCAAGTCCTCGCGGACTTCGCCACGGAGATACCCACAGACCTAGTGCAAGAATGCAAAGCGGAAGAATTACCCGCACCGGTACATGACCCGTCGCAAAAGTGGTCCCTATACACGAACGGGGCTTCTAATGACGACGGCGCCGGCGCGGGATTACGCCTCATCAGCCCAGATAAACATGAGTTCACGTACGCCATCCGCCTTGATTTCAAAAGCACAAACAACGAGGCGGAATACGAAGCGTTGCTGGCAGGCCTCCGCATTGCGGAAAAAATGGGGTCCAGGCACGTAGAGGCACACGTGGACTCATTACTTGTCGCACGACAGATCAATGGATCCTACGACGCAAAGGATGAAATCATGGCCCTATACCTGGAACAAGCCAAGCAACTCATGCGACGGTTCGACTCATGCACGTTCGAACACATCCGGCGCAGTGAAAACAAGCCAGCCGATGCGCTGAGTAAAATGGCATCCACGGTCTTTGAACATATGGCTAAGGAAGTCCGAATTGAGGTCCTAGAAAAACCATCTGTCCCACCGCGACAAGTCAACGTCATTCAAACAGGCAACGCGTCCTGGATGACCCCAATCAAAGCCTTCCTATCCTCCGGCATCCTGCCTGACGACAAGTCAGAGGCTCGGAAGATCAAACACAAGGCTTTACAATACCAACTTGTAGACGGTACCTAGTACCACCGCTCTTACCTAGGGCCGTTGCTGCGCTTCGTAGATTCCGCAAATGCCTCCTTCCTCCTCAGAGACATACATGAAGGAACATGCGAGCTACACGCGGGCCCAAGGATGGTAGTGGCGAAGTTGATGAACGCATGGGTACTATTGGCCGGGCATGCACGTGGACGCGGTCAACGAGTTGCGCAAATGCGACAGTTGCCAGCGCCACGCTCCGAATACCTTGCGCCCCAAGAACAACCTGGTGCCTGTTACAGCGGCTTGGCCATTTCAGAAATGGGCTATTGATCTGGTAGGACCATTCCCAACGGCTCCAGGCAATGTAAAATACTTAATCGTCGCCATCGACTACTTCACCAAGTGGGTCGAGGCAAAGCCTCTAGCCAAGATTGACGGCGCACATGTCAAGAAATTCATTTGGGAGTTCATTATCTGCCGATTCGGCCTGCCAATGCAACTGATAAGCGACAGTGGCACGCAATTTGAGGACCAATCCCTTCAGGAATGGTTGGCTCAAATGGGTGTTAAACAAATTTTCACGTCGGTCGCGCACCCGCAAGGCAACGGTCAAGTCGAAAGGGCTAATCGCACAATAGTAAAAGGCATCAAAGCACTACTCGGAACCAAGAGAACTGGGTGGGTAGAAGAAATCCCTCACGTTTTATGGGCCTACCGCACCCTCACAAAAACTAGCAATGACGAAACGCCATCCAGCCTGACATATGGTACCGAGGCGGTCATCCCCGCCGAAATAGGCTGCCCTTCCGCAAGAGTATTAATGGCCGAAACAAGAGACAATGACAAAGAACTCCGTTTGAACCTTGACTTATTAGAAGAGCGCCGGGATCTTGCTGCAATCAAAGAAGCTAAGTACAAGACACAGCTAGAGCGCTACTACAACAAACGCGTCAAAGAGTCCGCGTTCAAGATCGGGGACTACATTTTCCACAACAACGAGGCTTCCAACGCCGAAAAACCCAGAAAACTAGCTCCTACTTGGGAAGGCCCATGCAAGATACAAGAAATACTCGGCAAAGGCGCTTATGCGCTAGAGAGGCTCGATGGCACACCTATCCCGCGATCTTGGAATGGCGCACAACTACGACGCTGTTATTTGTAAAACACTTGTAAAATGGCTATACATGCCATCCTTATCAATGAGAAATGGTTTCCTATATCTGTACTTCTACTTGTTTTTTCCGCGCCAGGGTCTTCCAGACTTGGACGAAACCCTCGTCGGACCAACATCGCTGACCATCAAAGCCATGCAAGTCTTCAATACGCGCCTTGAACACGTTGGACTTGCACTAACTGGCGTACAGCACAGCGCCCTATGGTCTTCAAGACAGGTTTACTTGCCGGAACTAACTGACGTGCGAAACGTGTATGCGTGGAAAACCTTTGTCTTCTAGACTTGTAAAATACAAGTCGGACAAAGGAAGCGCACATCACACAAAAGCGAAGTCTATGGTCTTCTAGGCAAGGCAATCACGCGCCCAACTCGGACCCTCTGGCACAAGTCACGCCTTGCTACAGTCTTCAAGGCAAAAGTATTTTTACACTTAGACGTCGGACTGTCTAGCCAAACGCGCGCCCTAACTTCTACTTACACACCGGGTGACGACTTGGTTAAATAAGTGCACAGAAGTTAGAGTGAGAAAGTTAAACACGATATAACAAACCACAAAATTTTTCATTAACTAAAGGGAATTAAAAACCCTTTCGTATTTACAATAATTACAAGACATATATGCAGACGCCTACTCATCAGGCAAAGTAGAGGGACCCTCGCCAGAAGCCTTCTTGCGCATCTCCTCTTGGCGCCTCTGCTCTGCCTCCAGCGCAAGCTCATCAGATCTTTCTATGAAATACTTAAGGGCAGCAGGAGGGTCCGCATTGCGATTACAGTCCGCAATCACTTGAAGGATGGGGAAGTCAAACTTCTCAAACTTGACCAGCTCCGCTTCATATTCCTCCTTCAAGGGCTTCCCATAATGCTCCGCGAGGTCAAGACGCCCTTCATTCTGGGCCGCCAAAAAGCCATCCTCGTAACCCTCCCCATACCCATAGGCTTGGGCGCTGGCAGCAATGGCAGCAACTTGATCACCCAACTTGGGCTCCTGCCAGAACCTCTTAAAGACCTGCGGAAAAATCAGAGTTAGCAAATCAACATAATAAAGATAAGATCAACAACAAAGAAAAGCATAAAGACTCACCCCATTCATCCCATCAGTCATCAGCCAGCGGACGGAGTCTTGCATCTGGGTCTGGGCAGCGACCGCCTCCTCTAACAGTTGCTGGGCCGCCTCACACTCCGTGGCGGCCGCAACGCGAGCTTGCTCCGCAGAGTCAAGGTCTTGCTCCAAATCCTCTTTGGCGTTAAGGATTCGGACCCTCTCCTGCTCCAAAAAAGAGACGCGCTCAGTAGCCTGGATGAGTTCAGCATCTTTAGACTCCAGCTCTTTGCGCTTCTCCACATACAAAACAGTCCTCTCGGAGAGGGCCTTGCACTTCTCCTCCAACTTTCGGGTCGCCACCCGCCTCTCTTCCTGCGCTTCGGCCAGAGTCTCTTTCAAACGCATAATTTCGGCATTGGTCTTCTTCCAAGACTCTGACCATTTGCGCCTATCTACCGCCGCGTCCTCTTCAAGCTTAAGGGCCTTAGCCTCGGCGTCATGGGCGCGGAGACGGTACTTGGAAATTTCAGCCTTGAAGGCAACCTCTTTTTCAGCAAGGCTCGCCTTCTCCGCCTCCAAGTGTTCGATGTCACGTAACACCGCCGCGTCCCGACGGCGCAACGAGTCCATCATAGATAGTTGAGTCACCTGATTCACACATAAAGCAGACATCAGGTCAGGACGACTCAACATGTCCTGGTGCGTGCGCTCATAGGGAGGCACCACCTCACTTACAAACTCCTCTGCGGCCAGGGAGTTGGAGAATAATGTATTCTCCCTGACCGCCCAGCGAGGACGCCAGATGGCGTCGCCACCAGTCCAGCAAGAACCGTCATAGGTCCCCGATGGTTCCCTGCTGCCGACTCTTGAAGACTCGCGTCGTGCTTCACACGAGCCACCCCCAGCACCAGCGGCGCCTGCTCCCTGGAGTGCCCTCTCAAACCCATCAGTTTCATGGGCCACTCCCCGGGCTTCAACTTCGGCGCGCTCCTGCGCCTCCCGCTCCTTCAACTGGCGGGCCTTCTCCTCCAAGAACTGTTGCTCTTGGAGACGAAGACGCTCCGCCTCCGCCCGTTTTGCTGCCTCAGCCTTTTCTTAGGCCTCATTGGCAGCAGCTATCTTCTCAGCCTCAGCCCTCCGAAGGGCTTCATCAGCTTCCGCCTGGCTGCGAGCTTCCTCTTGCTCCTTCCAGAGCCTCTCTTCCTCCACCCTAGCCGCCTCCGCAGATGGAGACGTAGGAGGAGGAGTAGGAATGATCTTGGGCGCAACTGAAAACGAAAAACAAAACATGTTAAAAGCAAGACAAAGACAAAAGACTTAGAAAAGCAATGAAGCAATACTTACCAGACGCCTTTTTCTGGATCAGCTTCTGGAACAGAGGCTGACGAGTAGGAGCAGCGCCAATACCAACAGAAAATATTGGCGCAACCCCCTCTTGCGCCCCACCACCGGCGAAGGGAGACTTCCCCTTGCTAACATCCTCAAATGTTGCCATGGGGGCTATGACTGTGTCAGTAGTGTAAAAAGGCTGCGGCGCGCTAACAAGGTCCGGGTAGTAAAAGCGGCCAACGAATTCCTCCAAACAGGAAACCTGACCCTCCGCCAACGGCCTCCACTTGATGCCCTTCTCCTCGCTGGCAGCATAGAACTGGAAGTTGCTCACACCTACAACAACAAAAAGTTAGAAATATTACAACAAAAGCCTGGAGAAAATAGGAAATTCCTTACCCTCCGGAGCAATATAGGGCTCCTTGCCCTCGCGGAGATGAAGTCGGCTCATCCCCAGAAGGAAAAAGATTCCCTCTGTCAAGTTCTTGAACTCCAACTTAGTAGCGTTGGAGGTAAGGGTGATGAACCAAGGCTGCTGCTTGTAATCCTTGGGCACAGCCATGTCCTCCACGCGTTGCCCATCCGCGATCACCTTCCAGGGCAGAAGAACGGGAATAACACCCCTCTTCACGAAGAAGAACTTCTCCTTCGCCCAGTGCAAGTGTAACACCCCAACCGATGGCGGAAACATCGGGATGTCACGTATTGATGATTGTTCAGTAGCTCATGGTAAATAATAATTCTCATTATATGATTTAGATAAATTACATACAATTGTTCTACAAGAATTCATACATCAAATTGAATAAAACTATGCACACATCTTCAAGCATTAATTCAAATCCTCAAGCAAGTAGAACCTGAAACATGTTAAGTTGAAAATATTTTGGGTCAACAAAAGTTGGTGAGAATTACATAGGTTTTGATAATCGAATAAAATTGTTGTGCAATTCATGTGTCATGGCAATCTAGTCCATATGTGAAAACATACTAGAAGTAAATCGAGTGCATAATCAACCATTGTGACTGTTGTATTGTGGTACATCCCATACGCTCATGGTTCACTCGTTTATATTGCAGTAACAAACACCCACGCAACCTTTGTAGGAGGCACGTATCCGGGTGGGATTGTCAGTCCAATAGATCTATCAATGTATACCGTTTGGCTGATGAATGTTTATGCTAGAATTGTGCTTACCCTAGTCATGTTCAAGACATAATGCAACATAGAAAAACACATAGACACATTGATGATTGAATTGCATAAATGATGTTGTAACATGTTTCACCCAAAAAAAAAGGTGATAAATAGAAAAGGGGCTATGTAAAACTCACCATAGCAAAATGTTATGTCTCGTAAAAAAAATAGAATAATGTGTTGTGAATGTATGCGAGGCGAATCCCAAAGACTCAACAACGTAGCTAGTCCAAATTGAAGAAAACGAAAAAGAAAGAATATCAAGCTTCCAATTCGCCAATTACAAGAGCTTATAATCAAAGCTTCAATTGTAGAAGTAATAGACTATAGAAGAAAGGTATGAGGGAAAGTTTAATCGGATTGAAACAATCGATTTAGAGGTGCAAAGTATAATGGGTCATAGGTGGGTTTTTATACTAGTTTTGGAGTCAATTAGCCATTAAAATTGGTCAACACCATAAAGTAAGGTTTTATGATGAATTGACTATTTGACTAAGACTTTGACTGTTTGACTAAGACTTTGACTATTTGACTCAAGGCTTTATTTAAAAAAAAAAATCTTGTATGTGAAAAAAAAAGAATTTAGAATCATATTATTATTATTTATATACATTTATGTATGTATATAAGTTGTGAGTTAAGATAAATAAAGACTTAGGCACATTTGTATAATATTAATGATAAAGGTGTAATAAAAAAAAATATATATATATATATATAAGGGCTTTTTATGTATTAAAATTTTGGGGAAAATTTTGCGATGTTACAGTCTCCCCTACTTTTAGGAACTTCGTCCCGAAGTTAAAAGAAAAACACCAGGTATACAATTGGTCGACTACCGAAAACCTTGATAAAATTTCTCACTACCTTAACGTACCTGTAAATTCATGATTACGTTCCGGACCGTAATTATCAATTTACCTTACATTAGGGTTTTGCGTCCTTTTATGACTCTACCGATTGTTGAGCAGGTTCGATAGTCTCCACCAGTCGTTGAGCAGGTTGTTGGGCCTCTCCCGACTGTTGGAAAGACATGATGACCTCTACCAATCGTTGAGTAGGTTGTTTGGTAGTTAACTAATTGTTGTACAAGTAAGCAAGTATGATTATAGATATAGCAATTAGTTCACATTCAAACAAGCATGCACTCAGATGTTATGATAATACTTGAATTTATTACTTGAATCAAAAAGTGTCAATACATAGAATTAAAAAGTAGACATCATTCAAATGGTGGGGTTTGCTGTTAAGTAGCTGGAGGGTCTTGATCTCGATTTAGTTTAGGGCATCGGTTACGGAAATGATTTGGGTTTCCACATTCATAGCATTGACCATAGTTGTATTTACCAGGACGATTAAGATTAGCAACCTGAGCAGGGTTGGTTGGTGTTAGGGTTTGGGGACTCACGACATGTGTTGACCAGATGGCCATACCTACCACAATTGGTGCACAGGCGACACACTGAAACAGTGGGGTGATGTCGTTTGCATGTGTTACACAATGGAAAGTTTCTTGTATAGGGTTTCTTGTTAGAAGCTTATGTAGTGAGGTTTACCTTAGGATCCCTGGTCTTGCGCTTCTGGTTCTCGGTAGTTACCGTGGCCACAATACTTGTTTTCTCGCCTTTCCGAACTACGGTCCCGTTCTTTATGTGATTTCCATCGCCATTTCCATTTCCATTGCCGTTCCCATTCATTGGGATGACTTGAGCCAACAAGTTAGAAACCAGAGTTGTGATTTGTTGCGCCATTTGTTGGGAAATAATCGCAGCCAGTTGGGCATCAACACCTTTGTTGTTTTTGTTGTTGTTGTGGTTGGTGTTGTGGTTGTTGTTACTTTCCTCTTGGTTTTCACCACTGTTATTGCGAGTGCTGCGACGTGGAGACATGATCTGTAAGGGACACAATGAAGGTTCAATGTGGCATGAAATGAATGAGGTGATATAAGGAATGTAATCATTTATTCATTAATTAAAACGAATAAACGAAAACGTTGACGTATCAAAGATTTCAGATTCCAATAACATAGTGAAGACATGCTTTAGCCTATAAGTGAACACTCATCCCGAGAATTCCCAGGTAGGCATCCGGGTCCCTCATCTGATTGGGATATATGCGCAATGCCAGCCTAGACAGAAGACTCAGAATACAGGCGTTCACCCTTCCAGATTGCACGTGTTCGTTATTAAAATCTAGAACTTCGACGAGATCTCAAGGTGGTTCAGGTTAAACCTGAGGATTTTGTCCTATTAGTCTGAGAGTAGATCCAGTGATGGAGAGCAACCTTCTTGTAAGGATGAAAGTAGGGATAAGAAGTAGGAGGGAGATAGAGAATAGCAAGTAAAAGAAGCAAGTACTCGTTAAATCCTATGGTTATAGACTAGATTATTTTTCTAATAACCTAATTCCCTATAACCATGGCTCTGATACCAATCTGTAACACCCCAACCGATGGCGGAAACATCGGGATGTCACGTATTGATGATTGTTCAGTAGCTCATGGTAAATAATAATTCTCATTATATGATTTAGATAAATTACATACAATTGTTCTATAAGAATTCATACATCAAATTGAATAAAACTATGCACACATCTTCAAGCATTAATTCAAATCCTCAAGCAAGTAGAACCTGAAACATGTTAAATTGAAAATATTTTGGGTCAACAAAAGTTGGTGAGAATTACATTTTTGATAATCGAATAAAATTGTTGTGCAATTCATGTGTCATGGCAATCTAGTCCATATGTGAAAACATACTAGAAGTAAATCGAGTGCATAATCAACCATTGTGACTGTTGTATTGTGGTACATCCCATACGCTCATGGTTCACTCGTTTATATTGCAGTAACAAACACCCACGCAACCTTTGTAGGAGGCACGTATCCGGGTGGGATTGTCAGTCCAATAGATCTATCAATGTATACCGTTTGGCTGATGAATGTTTATGCTAGAATTGTGCTTACCCTAGTCATGTTCAAGACATAATGCAACATAGAAAAACACATAGACACATTGATGATTAAATTGCATAAATGATGTTGTAACATGTTTCACCCAAAAAAAGAGGTGATAAATAGAAAAGGGGCTATGTAAAACTCACCTTAGCAAAATGTTATGTCTCGTAAAAAAAATAGAATAATGTGTTGTGAATGTATGCGAGGCGAATCCCAAAGACTCAACAACGTAGCTAGTCCAAATTGAAGAAAACGAAAAAGAAAGAATATCAAGCTTCCAATTCGCCAATTACAAGAGCTTATAATCAAAGCTTCAATTGTAGAAGTAATAGACTATAGAAGAAAGGTATGAGGGAAAGTTTAATCGGATTGAAACAATCAATTTAGAGGTGCAAAGTATAATGGGTCATAGGTGGGTTTTTATACTAGTTTTGGAGTCAATTAGCCATTAAAATTGGTCAACACCATAAAGTAAGGTTTTATGATGAATTGACTATTTGACTAGGACTTTGACTGTTTGACTAGGACTTTGACTAGGACTTTGACTATTTGACTCAAGGCTTTATTTAAAAAAAAAAAAAAAAAAATCTTGTATGTGAAAAAAAAAAGAATTTAGAATCATATTATTATTATTATTATTTATATACATTTATGTATGTATATAAGTTGTGAGTTATGATAAATAAAGACTTAGGCACATTTGTATAATATTAATGATAAAGGTGTAATAAAAATATATATATATATATATATATATAAGGGCTTTTTATGTATTAAAATTTTGGGGAAAATTTTGCGATGTTACAGCAAGGACTTGGGGTTGTGGGTGGCCATCGGCGGCACCCTAGGGCGTGGCTTGAATGAGAACCACATCTCATCACGCGCCAAAAAATAGAAGACGTTGAACTTCTCCACAGTAGGTTCAACGTCAAGGGCGCGGCAGGACGCCTCAAAGTGCAATAACCTCAGTAGCCCGAAGGCGGTTAGTTGTGTGGGCCCAACGCCATACTCCACCAGTGTGTCAATCTGGAAGCGGGTATATGGCAGGCGAAACCCACACTTGATAAAGTGGGCTTCATACAAGGCCAGCCGATCACTCCCGGCGGTGAGGACAGTGTCTGTCGGAGATGGCAAGATAGGCCCCCACTCCGGCAAGATGTCATACATCTTGCAAAACTGCTCGAAGGACTCCTGACTCCAAGCACAGTATCTGATGGTCATCAGTTTCCTTTCTTTTATCTTCCTCTGCTCAACAGTAACCTCCTCCTCCACATCTTCCACCACCGGTTCTTTCCTAGGACCCTCGCCGGAGGGAGATTGACCCACAGATAAGTCAGACATCGAATAAGAGAAATACAAGGTTATCGGAATCTGGAAAAACGACCGGAAAACTTGAAGATCCACCGGAATCTTCAAGAAAAATCTCAGATATTAGTGAAACTTTGACAAGAAAAGGGAGAAAAATAGGATAATAACAAGAACTGGACAAGAATGAAGCTTAAACTTGGAAGTTTCAACAATGAATCTTCAAGATCAGCAAGATCTTTGAAGATTAAACGGAAACTTCAAGAAGAACTCGCCGGAAAATAGAGAGAGAATAGAGAATATGGAAAGCAAAATGAACGTGTAATCGTTCAAGGATACATGCATGATCCTTATATACCCACTGCATTTATGGCAGTGGGACCCACATGAGAAAAGCAACCGTCACACATTTTCAAATTAGAGGGCCAAGATGACGACACGTGTCACGCACGCCATCAAACGGCTAAGATCAACACGGGGAAGCGATCCAGCCCACCACTCGCCGGATGAATGACACATGTCGGCAGATGTCACCAATTTGAAAGTTGTCAAGCGCGTGAACACTCACGCGTCTGACAAAACACACGTGCCATACGACACGTGCACAACCTCGTCCACAAAGACAGCAAGAAAGGCGCGTGACGGCACATGTGCCTGACACCGGACGAAAGTTGGTAACTTTACCACAATGATGTGACAACTAACAGTCAGCAGAACAGACGAGGACCTGACACGTCAGCAACCCTTAAAGCTTCCATCAGAAGAAACTGATCATTCGACTTCCAGGCGCATTAACTCCAATTTATGAGAGACAAATTGAATGCCAATGATTTCAAATTTATTACAACTCCAGACCCGCATTCAATTCCATGGAGCAAATTTGACGTAAAAACAAGAAAGACGTTCCCCGCCCAACTCCTTCACATGTCATGGCGGAACATGTCTTCCTCAGCGCAAATTTGACGTAAAATCAAGAAAGACGTTCCCCGCCCAACTCCTTCACATGTCATGGCGGAACATGTCTTCCTCAGCGCAAATTTGACGTAAAATCAAGAAAGACGTTCCCCGCCCAACTCCTTCACAGGTCATGGCGGAACATGTCTTCCTCAGCGCAAATTTGACGTAAAATCAAGAAAGACGTTCCCCGCCCAACTCCTTCACAGGTTATGGCGGAACATGTCTTCCTCAGCGCAAATTTGACGTAAAACTAAGAAAGACGTTCCCCGCCCAACTCCTTCACAGGTCATGGCGGAACACGTCTTCCTCAGCGCAAATTTGACGTAAAACTAGAAAAGACGTTCCCCGCCCAACTCCTTCACAGGTCGTGGCAGAACGCATCTTCCTCAACGCAAAGCTGACGAAAAAGCAATAAAGACGTTACCCGCCTAATCCTTACACAAGCTACGGCGGGACACATCAACAAGCAAATTCCCAGAGCAACAAGAAGCAGATTAGCTGTCATCCGCGACTCAATATTTTGAGTCTAGCGCTCCACCCACTCTCCATCAGAGAGCAGGAGAAGCCCTAGACTAGGGGGACTTGAAGGGATAGGGAGCCTAATCCAAGGGGAAGAGGCGTCCCTATCCCCATAAACAGAGTTGCCCGCGCCAGACTCTGCCGTAAGCGCGCTGCCAACACAACATGTGGTGCAGCGCGCAAGCTTACCAACTGATAAACAACGGACAACACCTGATAAGCACGGTATCTTCCCTTATCACTTTTGGTACGAGGTACAGAAGATAACAAAAGGAAGATTCACAAGGATCTCTGACAGAGTACGCACCAAGGAGAAGGCAACAGGTGGCAAGGGTGGTCCAACCACTACTGAAAAGGATGGCGACGTGACTGTCTCCATGCCTCCACTGTCATCAACAGTGACATCAGACATCCCCTGCCGACGTCAGGAGCATGGTCAACGACTGTAGCAAGGACAGGGGCGCCGTCTACCAATCAGAGCTCGCCACGTGTCCACATCGAGCAACAACCATGCTACAGTGTGACGTCATCCACGGTAATCTGGTCTTCCCGCCATTTTTATGGGGAGCTTGGACCTGGGCTTTGACCGGGCCCAAGTAAGGACAACTTCTCATGGGCTTCCCTACCAAGCCCATGAGTTCTCCTATAAATAAAGGAGGACATCTCCTTGCAAAAGGATCTGAAAATATTCATTGTAACTTAGCATTACTCTCTTGTAACTCTCTCTACTTGTTCTTTAATAATATATCCGGCTAGTTACAGTGGACGTAGGTCATTCCATGACCGAACCACTTACATCTCGTGTCCTTATTTACGTGGCTTTCACACACACTCACACTTCATATTCTCACCCGGGTTTAACCGAGAGGTTTGGGTAAAGGATTACTCTTGGCGAACGTAAGTATTAACCACACGGTGATTAGTGATAACCACCGTGATACTTATTGTTTCTTCACTTGGCTATCCAAAGTCTCTTGTATTCACACCTATGAGGTGAATGATTACTTAGGTTGTTAGAACCTAATCTTTACATGTCTATAAGCATTATTGGTCATGTTTTACCAACATACATGTTTTCATCAAAGTATCTATGCCCAAGTGAAATCGAGTTTCATTGAGGCATTTTATCAAACACTTGGTAGGCGTGATTTTTCCTAACTTTAGTTTTAGGACTTAAGGACCTCATGGATCCATCCTTGACCAAGATTAACATTACTAGCACGTTAATATTACTTTTTTTTGCTCACAATCTCATAACTTCATGCTTAGAAGATGCTACAATTACAAATTAGGTGTGGTTCTCAACTAATGATAAAACCCACCTTTCACATATTCAACAATTTCACATGAATCACACAATTCATGCATGTATTAGCATCTTTTGACTAGATTAAACATGATTAAGGTTCCCTAATGCTAGAGCAACCTCTAATGATCACTAATTTAACATTTACAAAACACCCAAGAATTTTCACCATGTTCATATATGAAGTATACATCAAATTGAACCAAATAATTGATACCTTTGGGTGTGTTGGACCTTAGATGATCCCTTTTTGCTTAATGCACGGATTTCCCCTTTGATTTTGGCCTGATTTGGGTAAGAATTGGGGTTTTGGGTTAGTGTGTGTGTTTTGTGGTGTTTGTGTGTGTTGAAGTCGATCTCCAGGATATGGAGATGGCTTCCTTTTCATTTTTTTTTTTATTTTGTTTAGCCATTATGGCCTTATGGCAGTTTTGGCCCCTCTACTACACACAAGAAATTGTTGTTCTAACTAGAACCACTAACCAAGTTAGTTTCTAGTTATGGTCTTAGTATTATTAGTCTCATGGTATTTAACCAAGTTAACTACAAGGTTGAGTATTTCGTATCATTTGGTATTTGTTTAGCTTAATTAAGCCCAAAACGTTAATAATAGAATTATGACGCGTTTGATGGATTTTGGGGCGTTACAAACCACAAGGGAATGACACGTGGAAAACCATAGTTAAGTTGTCTAACCTAAACCTGGTTGATTAGAAGGGTAATTTTGTCCTTTTATTTTTTCCTTAATCTCATATCCAATCAAACCCAGTTCTATTCACGATTCAATTCAAATCACCTTTCAATTACAATCTACAATTATTCAATTTCAAATGCAGGATTCAATTTCATGATCGATTAACTATTTTTGATCATGAATTCATAATTCAATTAATAATTATTTTATACGATTATAACCATGCTCTGTTTTTTGAGTCGATCAAATTTTTTGTTTTAACAATTGATTACGAGTTAAGGTCATATGTTTGATTTAGTTTTACATCTTAATTATATACTGTTAATCAAAATCAACAATCGTGGATGTATTTTACAGATAGAAATAGGTAGATGATGGAATTTGATTATCAGTAATGGTATGTTGAAGAAGAATACGCATAGTGTGCGTTTATAGTGATTCTTGTGTTTTTCAACCTGCGTTTATGTAAATCAGTATCTGGTATCATAGTTGTTTTGTGAGTGCGTTTAAGAATCATACACGTGCGTCTAACAAAACTTTATATGTGCGTTTATAATGTTATCCATGTGTGTTTTAAAGATCAATTATTATAACAAGGTGCGTTTGTTAGGTGAATTGAATATTATATTCAGCAAAGTTGCGTTTATGTTATAAGAGCATTCAAAGCCCGTCCCCCATCCCCAACCATATAATTTAAGGAAAAATCATAGTTTTCTAAATTTGCCTCTCACTTTTTCAAATTCTCTCATATCTCATTTCCTATTCATATCCTCTATAAGTTATTTTTATTATTATTTTATTTCTTTACAACCAATATCAATCCACTCTACATTCCAATCCTTCTTTTTCCATTAACCTTTACATATTTTCAAAAAAATTATTATTATTATTATTCATTCAATTAAATCAAATCAAAGAATTCCATTCATCACTTCCTCAATAAAACAGGACACATGTAAGGGTGCAATGCTGCAAATGCAGAAGGCTGATCCACGAAGACGGCAAACCCAAATGGCTGTTTAACACCCAATACCCAAATAATGAATTAAAATCAAAACAAATACTGAGAGATGTACAACAAATGCAAGCAACTAAAAGATGCACATAATAGCCATCTCAAATATAAAGAAATTAGCCCCACGTGTATCTTTATAACTTATAGTGTGCGTCTAAAATTTGGGTTAAACACGCTCTATTTTTTCAAGGACACTTCATCTCGTTATAGTGTGCGTCTAAAATCGTGATTATCATCACATAACGCTATCATCACTATACACAATAAATGGGAACCCGATCCATCTAAAGCATGTCTACGTCCATTCAAGCTATTTTCTGGATTAACGGGTACACATATTCTTTCATCATGTTTGTATCGTTTTTTTTTCTCTCTAACTTTCTATCATATTTGTCTAAAAAATATCAACAATTACACATATGCTAATCACCTACACATGTAGAACAATTAACTAATTACTTATATGTAAAAGCTATTGTTTAGTACCATTCTGATAACCACTGTAAGATATAGATTCTGATTATTAATCTTGTTTTCGCCTTAACGAGGAACCTACAGTATTCCTCATTTCGTTATACCGGATCACTAAACAATATGCCCACCCGTTTTTAAAAAAAAATGTAAAAATGTTAGATCGACTGCTTAAGATCTTTGGTCTTTACCCGGACCCAATGAAAAAAATGGGATCACTCCTTATGGAGTCATTTAGAATGATGCTGGTGTAGTTTGTGTCTACCCGTTTTACCAGGCTTAGTTTGAGCTTAATTTAGTTGAAGCCCAACAACAATGGGTCAACCCAAGATGGATCTTTATCAAATGACAAATGGTGGTTCTTACTTCTTAGATCAGCAATAAAAAAATTAATTCATTTTTCTTCTAACATAAAATGCTCTAGGAACAAATACATTACTACCTTCCAACACACATCAATCTTTCATATAATCCCTGTAACAACATTTCTCTATACTAACTACCTGCACTTTCAACACCACGAATCCGCGACATCTACATGCTGAATGCAGCCTCCGATCAACCAATCAGCTCTCGCCTTGTCTCCTCACAGCAGGACCCGGTAATCAAGCCCCAAAATCCCGGCAATTTCTTACTGAGTTGTGTTTCAAAATCTGGAGGCTGTGGCAGTCTCATTTTCGGTCTATAGATGCATGTTGGTCATGCTACCTAGCCAGATTATCTTCTTGTATCCGTCTCAGTAATTCCTCATAAGCTTTAAGTGAAGCAGAAGTAAACCGTTCCATGGACTCAAATACGCGTTGTAGACTCGTTTGCAGACTAACGGTTGTGCTAGTTTCACTCTGATAGACATGATTTCCTAACGACATATCATCGTTTCCAGATGAAACCACAATCATTTTATCCAACATTTGCAACTCTTTAAGAATCTTCTGGTTTTCTTTATCTAAATTTCTGTCATGGTTTTTATCAACCACCATCCGCTGTCTCATTTCTCCCTTATCCCGTTCCCATAACTGAAGAACAGTCGTTGCAAAATGCCGCATCGAGTCAACCACTTCTTTGTCAGGGATCCTTTGCATGGCTTGAGCCCATTGGTTACATATTATGAATATAGCTGGTGCACCGACTCGACCGGGTGAGAAGGGAACTATCCCATCCACAGTTTCTTCAGGCTCGTAAATAAGACTTTTAAGAAGCCATTCGTTTAATGCTCTCACAAACCCCTTTTGAGCACCGAACCAGCATGAGAACCGTATTGCCCAGTTGAGCAGTTCGTGTTCAAGTTTCAGTGTAGCGTCAAGACTTGCATCACTTGAGTGTTTGTGAGATGCAATTGAGTCTATTCGCTTAGCTGCACCGATTGCTTCACACTGAATATGGTGGCATTCCAGCATTGATCTCCACATTCTTGTTAATCTGGAACCAATATACAATAAATAAGATATTAACAAAATAAAGCATATATTTTTAGCGCACAATTTTGATATTTCTGAAGATAAATTTTGCAAATTTTCAGAGGTTGCAATGTCAAACAATTTGCATAATTTTATTACAAATGGGTCAAATCGGGTTATATTTTATCTCAAATGGGTCAACTCGAAAAAAACAAACGAACTAAAAAAAAGGGAACGAGTCAAAATGGGTAGAAAGTCCCCTAAATTGCTTTATTCAAATATATTTATAATTAACATACTTTTTTATAACCATATCTAACACAATATCATTATATTGAGAAGACTAGGAGATGGACCCAAAAAAAGTGGTTATGGGTCAGCCTCAATGATTTTGACATGTGACCCGACCCAAGATGTTAAGTGTAATTCCCAAATTCTAACTGATAGTGACTTTGCTAAAGAAGGTTCATTGCAACTTACATAAGCAAATCATCACTGAACAAATTAGGAGTCAATAATTATGATAAATTTGCAAGTTAAATTTAAATATAGAAAAGGTCAAAAAATAATAAATAAATAAATAAATTAAAAAAAAAAAAAAACCATACCCTTCAATGAAGTCATTTAGCTGTGGCCACAATTCTTCATCCCGCAAAGTGTTTATTTTCTGAGCGATCTTATCAACGACTTGAATAGCTATTCGGATTTTTGTTGAAAGACTTCTAATTAAAGTTCTTGTTGCGTCAACTTTGTGAGGCTCGGCCCCCTTTTCATCCAAACGTACAAGTCTTCGTTTCTTTTCTTCATTAAGTACTCTCATTTTCTCTTCAATCTGTCCCACACATAACAAATCTTAAAAAAAACAACCTCGAATACATTAATACAATGCTCTTAAAACGCATAACATATCTAGTCTCGTGAACTCATGAAGCATAAAAACCAATGTGCGTGTAATCTTCAATCCATAAGTTAAAAAAAAAACATCAAATGGAACATTTAATCCATCCTAAATAAGCCTAGATTTAACTATTGGATAGACGGGTGATAAAAACACAAACCTTAACTTCATCAAACAATTTTTTCTCCCAAAGATACAGCTTATGCAGAGTGGATGAAAGATTCTTGGACTTTGTTAGTAAATCGACATCTACGTCCAAATTTGCAGGATCGGCAGGAGCTAGCGCTAACAAAGGCGTAAACCCGTTCAACATCTTGGATGGAACTATTCAATACAAATCCAACAGTTGACTAAAGTCAGCAACAAGACAGATTGAACATAAATGATGCATAAACAATTAAACAAAACATTATTAATAAGATTCTTAACCATCATGTTTGGTTCTTTTGTCCCTAAATAAGTAGCAAGTTGTTGCATTTAAGAGTAATAAACTAAAAACTGAACCTTGATAGGCATTGTGCTTGCGGTTATGCGGAACTTTCCCAACCTCAAGAATCTTAGCCAAATCGCCACACGACTCTGAAGCGCGATAAAACTGCGTTTGAATTTCCTTTACAACTTCAGCATCATTATGATAAACCAACGGCTTCTTCTGATCTTCAACAACTTCTTTA